>JANSTS010008846.1:23520-40043 GCA_026546915.1 Sylvicola fuscatus | reverse complement strand
AATTTAATAGTTGAAAAAATTATATTATTAATTGCAAAAGCAAGACGCATGAAGAGAAGCACTTTACAGCCATTTAAGATAAACGTGTGAGAATTTGCGACGCTGCACATAAAGACGCGTTTTTTTTCATTCCGCGACCCTTGAGTACCATCGGGATGCGATAATCAGGTCGTGTGTACGCGGACAACCAATTTCAACAGGTTTTATCTTCGTGTCCGATTATGGGGATGTGTGCTAACCACACCAGTCACCACACAAATTACAGCACTGTCGACTGGGAGCGCGAGGAAAAGAATTGCGGATGCTATGGGAAGATATTGCCGCGGAATGATGTAGTGTGTGCCGTGCGTGGATATGTTTTATTCTGTGTACGAACAGATACATTTCGAATTGCGACCGTGGATCGAATTTACGATATCGGCACTTTGTGTCAGAAACGTTTCTATATCAATTGGGATTCTGCTGTCGGCGACTTAAGCCACATAATGCATAAGTTTGCACATTCCCAACGATAAGATAGAAATCTTTTATCAAAGCGCATCAATTGAATAATATAACATACGTGTATGGTCCTATGGACTGCATTTTATTAATTAAAAATCTATCAGCGAGAATCTTCGGGCGGCAAATAAATGTCCAGAACGGTCGACGTTAATCGCATAAGAATGTTCTGGATGCGAATGAGACATTCCAATATTGTTTTATCGATTCACAGCGGTAGAACCTTTGTCTCAATTAAATAAAATAATACACCTTAAGCGCGGTTTTCTCTTTAAATCAATTTTTAAATTATTGGGTTCATTGCACAATCATTGGGCAAACGATCCAAATAAAATTAGCTGGAAAGTGGAATGTTATTCTATTAGGTATCATCTCAGGATGTGATTTTTTAATAGGGCACTCTCATTAAATCCGAGGGTATACGCATCGCTGCGTCGCGGTCGCGTCGCGTCGGTCACACAATAAACTCCGTCTCATAATTTACCTAACGCAGGAGAAAACTTAACCTGAAGCGGATGGGATGCGCGCTTGCCGCTGATATAGGAAACAATGTAGTAATAATGCAAATTACACGATCTGACCTCTAATGAATAGCTTCCAATCATCTCTTCGTATTCGATTTCGAGTTTGTTTGCCTTTTAACGGACGAAGTGCGTCTACCAGGCAGTCGCTTCAAAGAAAGAACCGCCGCGCCGCGCCGCGCCGCGACGTGCTGCTCCTGTTGTTGGTGGAAATAACATGACCGATACATATGAGCACTCATTATTTTCTTATGACTGCTGCACTTGAACTTTTTTACTTCGAATCAATAAAGATGGTGCGCCTAATTTAGCGTTTTCATATGCTTCTGTTGAATTATTTAAATATTAATCAAAATGCGTTTAATTTTTTGCATTAAAATAGAAAATTATAGAATCAAAAATTAATTGAAAATCAATCAAATTACTAGATGTAAGAATGTAAATGGAATAATATATGGTTATGTACAAGTATACAATTATATTAATTGTTAAGAATTAATTTTTTTTTATCATATAAAATAAGCAAACATTTTTCAGCGAGCACAGACGGTGAAGTACTTTTGATTAACAAAAACCTTTTAAAAAAGGATCTTTTTAAAAGTGAAATTAAAATGATAAAATTTTGTTCAAATTTAATTGAAAAAATATTTGCAAATGAGAAAAGTTTCTCAAAGTATCGATTTCTTAGTAATTGCGCCTTATCGTTCAATTGCAAAATATTAGCGTCATTAGGATTTCTAGCAAAAACTCGATGGTATACATTTCTTATTCTTTTTTGCCTTACTGTTGAAAACATGGGGAAGTGGGGTGGAGTGTTGAATAAACTCAATGATCCGATGGTAAGTGTTTTTTCTTTAACTCATTTTACATTTTGACTATTTAAATTGCTGGTACTTATTATACAGGCCGCACTTTACAATGGATTCACGACCTTGGTTACTTTCATACTTGTGCTCAAAGCATATTATATTGTAATTCAACATACTTCGATTGAGAAAGTTATTGAACGTGAAATGACTTTGACTAATAGATTAATCAAAATTAAAAATCATAAAATTGAAGCTATTTTACATAATGGGGTATTTACCATAGGTGACTTTTAAATATATGCAAAATTAGTTTAACTAATGAACATTTTCAGGACAATTATGTTGAAATGTTCTCTACATTAAATTTAGTTCTATGCGCTCTAGCATGTGGATTTTTCATCATAATTTCGTTAGTAAGTGATGCGAGAGCATTTGTTTATGAGGCTTGGACACCATATGACCAATTAAAGTCACCTTACTATGAAATAACCGTAATGTTGCAAGTAAGTCAGCCAAAATAAGGAAAATGGTAATAAGATATTTAAATATTATAATTTTTAGGCATTTACAACAATGTTGTGCTGCATCATTTATGTTCCTTGGCTTAATATCAACGTTGCATTATTTACGACTGGAGCAATTAAGATTATGAGCCTTGGAGAATATGTAACAAAAGCCTTTGAAGAATTTTATTTGGAGAATGATGAAGGGTAATTGAACTAAACATTTCCTGCGTAACATAACACTTTTTCTTACAGATTTTCACATAAACAAGACTGTCCAACTAACTTTGATGACATTTTGTATCAGCATCTAATTGAAGCTGTGAAAATTCATCGCCATATTATTGAGTTTATAAATGAAGTGGAGACTATACTTTCACCTATACTTTTAATAGAAATTTCAGCTTGTGCCTTCTTAGTGTGTTTGCTATTATTTAATTTAAATTTCGTAAGATTGCTGTTTCTTTTAAAAAACAACATATATTTAAAGATGCGTTTTTGTTGTAGGTCTCTGGAGCTACCGATATTACTTGTAATATTTTCTTTTTAGTAATTATTGTAGTCAGTGAATATCTGATTTTTTATCATGCTGAGATGCTTTTAATTGAAGTAAGTTTCTAAGTTTTGGCATTCACTGATCATCAAATGTTAATGATGTAAATCTTTAAGAGCAATCGATTGCGGGATGTAATTTATGGTGTGCCATGGTATTGTGCGTCAAGGCGCGTAAAGTTTGTCTCATGGTTTATGCTACTTCGTATTCAGAAAGCTCGTCCCATATCTCTACTTGGAATTTACAATGTTGGACTAGAGAGCTTTCTTGAACTGATGAACACGTCATACACATTTTTTACTTTATTAAGAAATGTCCTTTAAAATATGAAGAATTCAAATTTTTATTTTTACATTGTTTCCCATAAAATTCAAACTGTCACCGCAAACAACAATAGCTAATCAATTTTTTGTAAGAACATTCAATTAGAATCAAATCGTTGCAATTAAAGATTCATTGTGAAAACCGCATTTTACTTTTCTTTGAAAAAGTCACGATAAAAATCTATCCACAAAAATCATATAAAAACGCTACCGTAGGTTTTAAAGTGCTCAAAACTAAGACAGAAACCGCGATAAAAACAAAAAACATGTTTAAATCTGGACATAAATTTATGGATCGTGTATTCTTGAATAAACAACACAATTTAAAATACACATTTCTTCAACACCCAGAGGTTGGATTCATTTCAAAGTTTCTAACTTCGATTGGATTTCTAGTCAAGAAAAATTTGATGGCAGCAATAAGCTTAATAATATTGACGGCTTCAGTTATCGGACAATTGGGTGGTGTTATACTAAGTCTTGATAATATAGCGGTAAGATTATTTAAAATCTTAATGAAATTAAATATAATTAATTAAATTTCCAGGTGGCAATATATAATGGATACCTGTCGTTTTCGTTGCTTCTGGTAGTTGTGAAGGGTTACCACATGTTTTTTAGTCAAAAAAGTGTTGAATCAGTTCTAGAAATGTTGAAGTCATTATCTGATAAATTTGTGAGCATGAAGAACAATCGTCTTGATAAAATAATTGTCGAAAGAGTAAGTTTTAAATATGAGAAAACCATAAGAAATTTTAAATTATTTGAGTGTTTTTAGAGCCGATACATAGAACTTTGTACTACTATTCACTTTTCAATGAGTTACATGTATGCTGTCTTCCTGCTTACATATAAATTAGTGTTTGAGTCAGGTCAACTACTTTTTTTCTCATATACGCCGTTTGATCAAAATAAATCGCCAAACTTTGAATTAATGTTTTTGCTTCAAGTAAGAATAATCTTCTTCACCTTTAAACGGTTTTAGATGAATTTATTTTTAGGCATTAGGAATGGGCGTTTGTTCAACTATTTATTTTGCCAGCCAAAATTTGGTAATGACTTTATTCACAACTGGAGCAACTCAGATAATATGCTTGCGAGAATACATTAAAAACATATTCGACGATCACTACATCCGGTCGTTTTTTGGGTAAGACTTTACTTTTTAACTTTACTTAAATTAACCAAAATAATTTTATAATATTCAAATAAAATAAATATCAATTAAGCTTTACATTGAAGGATGGAGTGAACAAAGACTACGAGTTCATTATATACGGCAAACTTAAAGATGTTGTAAAAATTCATCGGAGCATTATTCAGTAATTTGTTATTTATAATATTAATCACTTGTATTAACAATTTACATGTATTTCAGATATATTAATTATATGGAACATGTTTTGGCGCCAATACTTTTCATGGAAGTTTTAAGCTTTACAGTAATGCTTTGTCTACTATTATTTAACTTAAACTTTGTCAGTTAAACGAATTTTTGTTGAGTAAAATTTTTGATAATCATTTTTTTTAGGTAACTGGAGCATCTAATGTTGGAATTCATATTTTGTTTATGGTTATAACGATGTTAACTTCATTTCCAGTATTCTACCACGCTGAACTTTTATTAGTAGAAGTAATTAATTATCATTGATTATATGTTTGTACTACAAAAATTTACAATTCTTAATGAACAGACCACCAAACTTAGAGAAGAAGTCTACAATGTGCCTTGGTATTTGACAACGAAAAGAATTAAATTCATTCTATGGTTCGTACTATTAAGGACTCAAAAGGAAAGGCGAATTTTACTATTCGGGATCTATGACATGGGTCTAACAGGATATTTAAATGTTATAAACACTTCGTACACATACTTCACTCTACTTTTGCAAGTTGTTTGAATTAATATTCTGCTTTATAAGAAATTCTTAATTTAGTAAGATTTATAATTGTTTTAAATGAGTTGCATATGTTAAATAAACTAGCACCTTTTCTCGCATGTTTTATTCATTTCTTTATGTGAACAACCACTTTAACCAGATCGTTTTCAAAGGTAATTTTCTTTAATTTAAGAAAACGGAAACATGTTACCAAATGAATAAAGATTCATAAAGACTGCACACAAATTCTTATTCGCGTATTCAAATAACTTCCACTGAAGTATTTCTTACATACGAATAAATGTGAATTCGTTGAACGACTGCAGCAAACAAAAGGAGAATACCATTTGATTTAAAGTTCGCACATAAAACATATTAAGCAGGATGAAGACGCGCGCGGCAAAGCTCTTAAAAGTGCCGCCATTTGATGGCAGCACAAAGCGGCTTTCCAATATCCACATGCAAGATTGGTGGTGGTAATACAGTCAATATGTAAATACATATCACGGAATTGTGATCAAGCAAATTCATGCAACAACCACAGTTTGATTGAGCATGCTTGATTGTACTTGAAAGTTGCAAAAATATTTCCGTTTCCATGTTCACTTATCTAATTCATTTAATTAAATATTTTCAAATTCATCTAAAGTTTATAATAAATGAAGATAAAATATGACAACGCGAAATATTTTCTGATAATTAATATACCAATTAACAGAAAATATTTATTTAATTATCTTGAAGGTATTAGGCAATATTGAATTGACCTGCCTTTTTTATTCTCCATTAATTTAATCCTTTAATCTTAATCCAATCCACATTCAATACAAAGAGTGGCCGTGATCAATTTGCATTTACACACGTCCTTAAGATCATGACATAAATATTTCTCTCCTGACAATTCTTTCTTCATTAATCCATTTATTACCTATACACCTCAATTTTGCAACAATGTTGCTTACTTAATGATAATTTATTAGTTTAAATGTTTTTTTTTTATTATTTATATTTATATGCCAATCAATAATAAAGGCTAAATGGCTAAGCGACTAACACATTATTGGTGTTTATATGTATATTTTAAAATTCCGAAATTTCGGGCCTATATCCACGCATTGAAAGCACACGTCATGACAGCTCATCTGTGTATATTTATTTTCGACGTGATCGCATTTACCAAATCTCTCAGCAAATCGATCGTTTATACAAATTAACTTAGGCCTTTTATTTACGTTTATCACGGACTTCTTGGCGTTGTTGTTGTTTGCTGTGTTTTGTTTTTATTAATCTTTCAACACGCCTGTTTTGTGTGAGAAGCGAAATTGAATTTTTGCTTGTTCTCAACTCAAATGCGGCTGCTAAGAATTCTCCTAATGCTTTTATATATCATCTTGCTAATTAATAATTCATGATCTTATTTTGCATAAATACATGTGTACCAGTTATTGTTCTTATGTTGCACGCAGACATTGTGTTTCGGCATTCTTCAGTTATCTCTGGGGTTGGAAAATGGATAGTCATAATCGTTTTTACCGCGGCACCCTCAATATATGTCTTGACCGTCTTTTGAACGAAATCCTTTCAAAGTCATATCATATTTTTATAAATTAATTGATGGGCAGGTATGAGGGTTGTATCAATGCTTCTGAGGTTCTGTGTTGTGTTAGACCTTTTGTTATTTTTGATTAAATCGAGTTATTTTATGAAATAAAATAACATAGTTTTCGTTAAAAAAGTGTGTAATCAAGAACCATTACAGTCGTTTTTATTATTTATTGAGAAAAAACGTCGCCGTTTATTTAAACAGAAAATCTATACTATAATTATAAGATTTACGTATGGCGGAAAAGGGTGTGATACATTATTACTAGTTGCATTTAAAAGAAAATATATATTTATGTATTAAATGAATCGAAAAATGGGCTATGAGACATTCAAATTTGCTAACTCCTTGCGAACTCATATAGAATTAAGAACATTAGAAGTAATATCCTTACAAATTATCTGGTATGGTTTAACTAATTCTAAGACGTTTAACAAATTAAAGCATTCCCATTAAATCCGCTTTTAATTTAAATGATGTTGAAGCATTTAAACCATTTATTAGTAATTAAACAATGAATATTAGTGGAGTTCTACAAGTTTGTTAAATGCGTCCAAAAACACATTTGTGTATAGTTAAAAGATCTATTAGGAAAATGGGATTACAATTTTCAGAAACTAAAGAATTAAAATTGAAAATCTTTAAGGAGCCATTGAGAAGTAGCTGTACTCATTTGAATAAACATATTTTATTGCTTTATTCATAAGTATCTTATATTTGTATGCAATCATTGAGCTACTTAGGAATTTTACAGTCACATTACTGGAGAACAATGGAAACGTTTAAAACAAACACTACTTGTAGAGTGTACATCTTGGCAAAGCGATTAAGATCATGTTTCTAAATATGTTGTCCTGCTGTGTAGTGTGGTGTCGATATATTAGGAAGGCACAAACAACACTCCTCGAAAATTTGACCTCTTTTCTGTGAAACACTTTGCCAAAGATAATTTTTCGCCAACACTTTCGGTGCTGATCCCATGAGATAGATTAAAATCATATGTCTTTTGTTTCTGCATGCAGTATTTAAAAGGTAAGAGGCACAATAATTATGTTGTAGTACATCTAAGGGTAGCCTAATATTTGGTTACAGCATGTTTAAGTCTAAAGTTAAGTTTTCCATCAACATTTCTTGACAATATGCTGGTATACCATTTTTAGGTTTTGTCCGATAAATGCTCGTAGATGCAGATATATCAACATGCAGCCCAGACACGCGTCTGCCTCACGTCCTTATTATGTGGAAGCATGCTGTTTAACCTCGCACAGATGAGGGTGGTTGTCATGTAAATCAAATGCACCGGAATTGTGTGCAGCAAATTCTATTTCAAACCGATGAAACTTGAGGCTGTATTATCAGATGTGGCTTAATCGCCTGCGGTGAATCAGTTGTTCAGTTTTATTGAATCGTTTGCAATTGTTGAGCTATATAAGCAAAAGGTATTGAAGAGTTTGTGGGGATGATTGTAATGATATTCCTGCGTGTGAGGGCTGGATTGTTCGTTGAGCAAAGCCTATAGTGGAAATTGAGTTTTTTCCTTGAAAATAAAATAGAAGAATATGCATTGAAACATTACACAAATAGCAAAGTGATTGTGAAATGTGTTCATTAGGCATATTAACATGGGGCTTCACCCTTAGTTTCACAGTACGAATGCTCTTTCATGCTTATATATGTCAAAATGCAATATCTGCAACTCAATTTACGTTCCATTATGTAATGTGCATGGTCCATTATGTCATTCACACCACATTTACCATTCAACAGAAATGCACATGCAGAAAGACTCCGTAGTGTCTGGGCGAGCTGTATGAAGTAAAACAGTGTTTCACTGTACGTTCAAAGTAAGTAAACAATGTGCATAGTTGTGCGTAGAATATAAAGAGTTCATTCAGCAAAATCGCATGTTATCCCGTAAAGGATTTGTGTCAAGAAAAGTCTTAAGAAAATAAATAGAAATGATTGCTCATATGACGGTCCTGTATATTCGAGATTTTAGTTTCTAACTACATTTCTTCAATGGAATACTTTTACAATAGGTTTGTATATGCACTTAAGGCATCATTAGTTATTATTCAGGAGAACTGTTCTGGTCAATAGTTATTGAAAATTAATAATGTTAAAGGTCCCTCATATGAAGATGACTGATTACTACAACGAGAAAACTCTAATTTACATAAAAAAATATTTTTGAGTAAAATCTGTATTGTCAGAATAATAAAAAGAAGGGTTTACTTCCGTCACCTTACAAGTAGCTTCTTTCCATCTTAAGTGCAGCAGATTAACTGATGTATATCCGCAGATGCACCCGATTTTTGTATCAAGATATTGTTAAACAGACATAGGATTGGCATGTGGTCAATCTTATATCCTTTTTAATTGGAATGACTTTACATTATTTGGAAAAAGGATACTCAAAACTTTTCTTTTCCTGCCTGTAAGTGTCGTATAACAAAATATTTGTACATACGTTTTTGCGGATGTACGCACAACATTTTCCATTGGCACACTTCTTAGAAGCGTGTCCGTTACTGGTAATAATTCATCTAACACATTGAGACATTTATCTATCTTCCAATTTTCAACCATATTATCAATGTGCATCTTCATTTTTGTTTAAGTTGACCAAGTCGCTGTAAGCATTTAAGAAAACATGAACATGTTTCCATATCAACTGAATGAGCAGTTCTGTGAAAATCAAGTTGTTATCGATGCAAGGCATGCTTCTTAACAATTACAATCACAGACGATGTCAAGCCCCCAGCAGGCTGCCACACTAAACATAATTACTGTTGCACTGAGTAATTGTCTCCCCAGTGCATATATGCTATCATTGCACGTGCATCAACCACATATAAATCGATGGCACAGATATAAACAAATCTTTGGGTGGCTTGTGAGTTGTGACAGTTAATAGACATTTTTTTCGTACCGTCTAGCAAAATTGCATCCCGTGGTCACAGACAATTGTCCTTGGTGCGATATTGTCATTCAATGTTTGAGGGAGTGAGCCAAACAATAAGCATTGTTTTGTCTGTGGTCAATATCGATAGACCATAAATTGGGACCTCACGCAGGTAATTTTATTTCTTTAGCATTTCTTATAAAGTATAAGAATCGCAGTGTTGTAATTTTAAAAGAGTAAATTGAACATTGAGTTTGTTTCTTAGACCACCTTTGCCATAATCATTTCAATAAAGTCTCATTTTTAAGTTATCGGTTTTGTTTGTTGACGATAAAAATTATTAAATTTATCGTTTATAAATAACAATTTAATTTTTAATTGATTTTAACAACGTCTTAGGTAAATTGCATAATTTTGAGTGACGGTATACAATATCAATTCGCAATGATACCACGATCGACGCTAAACTGAAATCTCCACTGATTCGTATAAATATCATAAATCAATAAATCTTCAAGACAACACCGTTCAATCTGATTTACGATGCAACAATCATCACAGAAATACATAATTCACAGCATACAATTTATTTTTATGCCACACCGTCCAGTATATATTGTTGATATCAAGTTTTGACCGCAACAAACAAAAGACAAAGTGAAGTAACATGACAACACGACAACGATATATCAAATAAAAAATATATTGATAGACAATAAAGGTCGCATGCGACAACACTCGTGTACGGTATAATACCAGTATGTACATTGTTCAATCATATATTGCAAGAAAGAATAGTCGCACAAGGCAAAATCGATAAAGTGCATTTGGACAAACAAAAAAAGAATCATTCAAATGCACAAACAAAATGGAATTTCAAATTTACAATACGCTTCAATGCAATGAAACGGCCGCATTGTCCTTCAGGGATACAAAATCTTGCACGAGGATAAACTATATAAGATCGAAAACCTAAAGCATTGAATTTATATCGTTTTTCGCCCGCTCAATTGAGCAAATAACTTAAATCGGCTGTGCGTATAAGAAGGATAAGGGATCAGGGGAAAAATTTTCTAGACTAAAGCATGCGAGAGTTTTCCAACTGAATGTTGAAAATAGAAATACAATACAAAAGAATATAATGGCGTTCGGAAAGACTGTGCGTGTAACACTGACCTGGTCATCTTAAGGATCCTTTTGGTTGAACGTTTCTTGGCTGCTGTTGGATTCGAGTGACCGTTCTCATATTCAAATGTGTGCTGTTGAATGTAGAAACCATGACCTGCACAAAATTGTTTGGTGAAAGTGATGTCAACGTGCCGCCAAACACTGAAATGAAAATAACAAGCAATGAAATTTTTTATCTGAAGAAATTTCAGGATATTTAATATATATGTAAGTAGTCAACGGAGTGCACCAGCTGCACATATTTTTTTGGAGTCCCAAGTTATCGGAACCAGACAGAGACGGGCACGTGTTTCTCTATTTTATTTCAACCCCTATACAAAAGGGGATAATCACGAAATAGTCAAATATTTGAGCGATTTGATATGAATTCTATATGAGATAAAAACAAATAAAAATGTGCAGGCATGATTTTCTAAATATCAGAAGCAAATCAACTTCTTAGAATTTGTTTAAAGAATATCAACAAATGGTCGGGCTAATTGAAATATCAGCCAATTTACATAATGCTGAAAGCCATTTGTGTAGATACTTATAAGTTCCATTGAGACATTCTCACGATTTCATGCCCGTCATGTCGATGCTCAACAACAGACAACTGAAAAGCATAACATAGGATTAACGTTTTTGTGCAATGAATTCGTTATCCTTATTCATTGGATTCATTAGGAGAGTGCTTTTAAATTGGGTATAAGTATATTACAAGATCATTGAAACATTTCTTCAAAGGTCGTCTAATTACCAAAAGCCTCAATTTAAGTAATTGAACAAAGAAAGAACTGACGACTGCAAACTGACTTTTCGTTGTCTCGGGGATGCTCCCAAAAAATATATGCTCCAAACGCTTCAAATTAAAAGATCTCTAAATTCTGCTTCTCCTCACTATATGCGCCTATATAATTGAACAAGTGTTCTGCACGCGACCAGAGTGCAATCAGTTGCACCACATACATAATGCAGCCATCCTCCAAAAAAAATGGAAAAGAGGAAGTAGTGGAAGCGCGTACTGAGAATCACCATCAACTGATCACAGAAGCGTACAGAATTATTCTGCGCACGATCGCCATTCCTCAATGCATTTGAGAAGCACTTCTTGAGGAATGGGGAGGTAAATTATAAACGACAAGCCAATGTTCAATAAAAATTTAATTGAGAACATTAATCAGCCAGTGATTTTGAGTGCAAAATACCTAATTCACATCGTGTCCGGACAAAGAGCATGCCCCTTTTCGCCAGACGTGTGTAAGCGCGCTTCTACTAACTATTCCGGCGGATAAATGCGCTGGGAGCTTGCCGATACCATGGTGACCAGAGGTATTCTTCGGATATAGTAACACAAATGAGGCTGATGAATGCGTTTGAAACACGCGACGCATCGCGTCGCGACTATATAGTTGCCTCACATGTGTGCCGAGTCGCGAAGCTCACATCGTAAAATCAATTAGCATTTGGGATGTGGAGGCCAAAATCAATTAGAAGCGATCGCCTTGCCTGCAAGATGTAAACCTATGCGACCGAATTATGCTATGGGAAGAATTCTGAAAAATTGGATGACCTGTTTGTGTGATCAAATATGCGGTGGAAATAGTGGAAATAATTGATAAAGCATTTTTTCGAAGGAGTCTCGTTTTATGTGAACCATTTTATGTCGTCCTAATTTAATATGCAAAGGACAATAATTTCTTTTTTAGGATTCACGACAGTAATGAGATTCCATTCACTGGAAACTGCTGAATGATTAAATTATGGATGTCTTGTAAAATAAATGTCCTTCTTGTCTTTTTTAGGTCGGAAGATGAAAAAGGATGGTTTCTTCATATACGGGTGGTCCGTTTTAGGCATGAAAATTCAAATTTAAAATTTAATGAAGCATAGCAACTTTCACACCAAGTGTCAAGTCAACGTACAGTAGTCGTTCAGAGTGAAAGCTGATATTTTGAAATGCATGTATGAGCATAATTCTTTAAAAATATTATTATGAAAAATATGATTAACAAGTAACTCTCCACTACTGCTTTTATATTCGTCTAAATTTAACAACACTTCCTTAGCATCCGGTCAAATATCTTTGAAATACCATCGTGAAACATTGCAATCCAACAAATCAACAGCAACAACAATAGTGGACAAATTTCCCGGCTGATGCGTTTTGTATTTATCAAGCCACACGAGACGTTGACGCTGTTAAACCAACGACCACTTTACCAGAGAGACCGGAACTTGCATGGAAGTAAGATCAGTTCATTGTTACCTTGAATGGTCACTATTGTTCGATTGTAAACAATAATGAACATTGACGCAAACGAATAAATCAAGCAGACGTTCGTTAAGAAATTTTCTTCACTTCAAAGAATGCCTATACTTTATCAAAAGGACTCATTCGAATGTCTTTAAAATGCAACTAACGATCTGTATGCACCGGGCTGCCAAATAAAAGGCATCACAATAGACGATCATGCTGAAAATTATGATCGCTGGACACACAATTCGCATGTGTTGTACGAGTATGTGTCTTAAGGAGACCTTGAATCTAACCGTATCGAACCATGTATGAAAATTGTCCTCCAGAAAGCGTAGCTAATCAATTGGAAATAGGCCGTTATCAGTGTGATTGCCATCGTGCTGCAAAAGTGCTGCATTTTGCCGATACACAAAGCGGGGGTGATAATGTGTCGGATGATTGCCAAAGGGAGTGAAGATAATTCCAATTTAAAGTGTAACGTAAGAGCTTGACGCTTGTTCATATGAAAGACGGCATTAGTTTTATTGCGGTAAAACAGTGTTTTCTACCCAGCTTGAGTAAATTCCCCATTTAAGTAAATTCTTTAAGTTTATGTCAAATATTTGATTAGAAAAGTAGTGCTTGACAATTTCGCAAATAAGTTAAGACTTGATTGATTAATTGTAGATTTGGAACTTATAGTTTGTGGGGGCGTTATAGGTGATAATAACCATATAGTGATGAGGTGATATGTTTTATTAAGATTGTTATGCGGGCGGATGTCTTGTGTCGCTTTCAAATATACGTAGACGCAGCAACAAACAAGCATTGCCTATTTAAATATCAATACAGCTGCTTTTTACCCTCAATCGTCGCAGATAGAAATGTATTCGCCGAGTCGCAATGACACTTTCTTCTAAAACGTAAATAAGCGTTAAATTGGAAATGTTCTTTAGAACATGTTCTTGTTACAGTGTCCACTAGTTGTGTCCTGCCGACACTGAAGAAATCCGATCAAATGCAACCCATCGTAACGTGACACATCGATTTCGTCTTCGACTGGGCGTCACAATTTTTAATTAGTTATTTGTCGGTTTAATTTTAAATTAAAATTCAATTTCTTCAAATTCAAGGTGCTTGGAATTTCGAAATTTGAGGGTAAACAGAGACCCACCCCTTTTCACAATCGAATGCAATCAAAATGTGGAGCATGAAAACGGTCAATGTTTTCATTTCGTATACATATTTTGATGGAGCGCTATTTGTGCTTCGTAATTGAGGGATAATCTTTTTGACCAGCTTACAATCTACGACGTTTATTCGGTTCAATTTATAAATAATAAAATGTAGCATAAACCAACATTGAAGAAATACATCGGATCATAAGCACATCATTATTTTAGATTGCATAGCCTAATTTTGAATCATGTAAAATGAACAAAATGTATTATTTGAGAACAATTTTATAAATCATTTAGACCGCGTAAGCAGACTTTTGGTCGGATTGTGTGGTTGTTAGTTGAAAACCGCAGATATCCTAAAAATGTTTTTTGGCTTTGTTCTTGTGAGAAGGAAACAATTTAAGTGATTTAGTTTATTATACGATAATATAATGAAACTTTCTGTCTTGAAATTTGATATAGAAAATGCAAGGGCGTTTATTGTAATTTTTAGAAACACGGCTATGTGGTTTTTACAATAAATACGTGTCCAAATTTTAGTTATTACTTGAAGTATCTTATCGCCTTTGCCGACGCTTCAAAACTGACAATCGAACATCGATTTCACAGTCACAACATCTTTATTCATAAAAAAAAGAAATTCCTCATATCAATTGAAAATCATCTCGATATATGTTATTTACTAAATAACTTGTAAATATTCAATGATGGTGCAACTGACACCGACAAAAAAAAATTCACATAAATTGAGGTACAGCGATGCGTCAAAACGACAATTTCTTATGCTACGAATTGGTAAGGAGGTAAAAAAATACATAAAACATTAAACAGCAAGTGCTCATTACGGATTCCAAATTCAAACCGTGAATTCTTTAATTATTTTAAATCGCGTATCAGTGGATAATTAAATGCCGGTTTTCTTAGTTGATATTGCATTATCTCGTTTTATATGTTTAAGATAAATTTTTTTATTGCAGTGAAAGCAAATGCTGTGATGGGTACCATCGAATAATTGTATTTTATGTATGCCATTTCACTTTTCTACTAAAAGGGATGAATTTACATTTTAAACATTAACTCAATGAAAAAACCATTTAGGTTTTACAAGCGATGGGCTTCAAGGTAAGCACAAAAAACGTAACTTCATAATATATTGTCTTTTAGTTGGCTTGCAGGCGCAACAAATTAGTCTTAACTGATAAGTTATAAGTGGCAAGAGAAGGATTTATACATCCTTGGCACGCACCATTCATCCATAGATCACCGCAGTGTAATTATTGAACACCGTCAGTATATTCGAGAAAAGAAACAACATCAAAGGAGCTCGCTAAAAGGAATTAATAAACCCGCTGGTGGTTTTTGTTGTTGTTTTTTTTTGTGCAGTCATGTTGTCTTAACTACATTTGTGGAAGCTATTGGAATGATGATAACAGTTTTCAGTGATCAAAATATCTTTGTTTTCGCAAGTCGGATGTTGTGTATTAAGTCAAGTTTTTAAGATCTAAAGTAAAAGAAAACATTGAAAACCTCAGTTTCATTGAAGAAATTTTGTAAATATTTTGTATTTTATATTTGCAACAAGGCGTCTCATTCAGCAAACTTTGTACCTTCCACGATTGATAATAATTAATTGATACAATCACTTCTCTTTAATTTTTTTTTAATGAATTGCCGACTGTCTGCTTCACTTTCGTTATCACTTATCACTTCGTTGTATGTAAATTGAATGTTTATGAAGTGTAAACATTTGTCGCATATCACAATCTTTATTTATTCAACGGTGTAGGCGTTCGTATCGGATGGAAACAGCATTGATGCGGCTCTTATTTGTTCGTCACAAGAGCGACTTTATGATATATTGATTTTACGACTGCAAAACATATATTTTGCTTCATCAATTTAACGAAATAAAGTGAAGATTCAGTAAGAAAATTTTATTTCAGGTTTAAGAATCATTTAAAATTATTTTTTGTAAAGACGATAAATATTGGTACAATATTTGCATGTAATTGTTTGTCAATTTATTTTAATAAAATGCTTCCAAACTGATGTTGGTAATAACAATTTTGAATCAATTAATTATACTCAACAGTAAAACGACCTGTAAGGATAACACATGCTGACATGTTCCATAACTCATGCAGTCCATCCGTACAGCACATTTTTTCCGCATCAGGAAGATAAATGTGCTCAATGAAAACATTTATTAAACAAAAAAGGAAAAATACCGAACCTTACATGTAATTATCTTACGCGAATGCATTTTGAACCGTTTTGAATAAATCCACGCAAAATGCACAAAGTTCATGGCAATTGTGTTTCTGAAGGAGCCCTAACC
>JANSTS010008846.1:8184-23420 GCA_026546915.1 Sylvicola fuscatus | reverse complement strand
TGTTTTGGTGTGGCTGCAAGCCATGCTTGAAACAAGATTACATATTGCCCGAATGGAGACGCTGCATGGATAAGGAAATAAGAAGAATATGTATAAGCCATGCAGTCACTCACATCGAGATCAATCGATTGGACGGAAGCCATTATAATCTCTTGCTGCCAGTTACTTTTGTTTAAGGCATGCACACACATTAATCTCCATTTTCCCCTACATGCGAAAGAAAGCACAAATTAAAACGTGTATAAATCGTTGATGCACATGGCCTGCAGTAACACGATCACGGGACAAGTTCATCAGCATGGCACATCAGGAAAAATGTGAATGTTTGTGAACGTGACCCATAAACCCCCGAGTGGAAAATGCAGTGCGAGATTCATATTTTCATATTTATTGCGAAGAAAAGTTGCCAATTTCAAGGTGGGCCCACACACACACGCACAACTGCACTCCCAAGATTTACGTGAGACGGACAAAAGTGCGCGCACTAAGCACGCGCGCTTCTCGATCCTGATAAGTACTGACTGAAGTGCGTTCATGTACTAATTGCAGGGACTTAATGCAAGTAAAGCTGAAATTGAAGGAGCTGATGGATGCTTTGAGCTTTTGATTACAGTAATTCTGACCGTTTGCAGTTTTTTTTTTTATTGCAAACGCTATAAATGTGATCATTAATTTGACGCGAACTCAATTCTACGGAAAAAAAATCGTCTGAATAATATTTAAATCGAACGGTTCCGATTTAATTTTTTTTGTTTTGGTTTAATTTTTAAATTTATTGTAGCCAATAAAAGTCATAAATAAAATCATTATGCAATTTTGACTGCTGTGCAGATTTGATTATCATACCGGATGGAAGTTTATCAATATTTTAATAGCCCACCATCGTTTTATTGGTTCCTAACAACTGCATTTCCTTGCGATTTGAATATATTCATCACTGACTTTTGGAAGACGCAACGGGCACATTTGAATATTGCAGAAGACATCGTATTTTGCATATTGAAACATAATTTGACAATCAGGAGAAGGATTGGCCACCAATATGATTGCTGATATTGATTTGATGGCATTATCTTGATGATGCCTTTGGAATGGCTTTCTGACAATAAAAATTCAACTATTAAAATAATACATTGTATATATTATTTAGTTCGTTTTACTTACATCGCAGTGACTGATGTGATTCCAATAAGAATTAATTCTTCCAGGACATCGACAAAAATGTCTTTCGATCAGAGAGATGCCATTGTACATTTAGTGTTTAAATTAAATTAAATTAATTTCAATGCGCGTTTTAAAAAATATATGAGAATGTAAAAATGTATGTAAATGTTATAAAAAAATTATACTTAAAAAAGTCGTATAAAATTGTATTTTCTTACTAATACCCGTTAAAAATCCATATTTAAATTATTTAAACCATACAAACTATCAAATGACGATTGACGAGCAATCGAACAATGATTGAGTCATAAGAAGCAGCAAAGGATCGCTGTATGTAAGAAAAGAAAAACAGAGAACGGCTCTCTGGAATTTTGTTCTTGATCACTTGAGCTGTCTACAAAGGATCGTTAATTGGTAACAAACGATATATATCGGAGATTATGTTATTTGCCTAAGTCAACTGAATATTCAGCGAACGAAGCACATCAACTTAAAAAAAACAAACAAGCGATTTTGTCAAGAGATTAGCAATCGGTGATTGGCATGTCTTCTTCTTTTTCTTAGCTCATAGCCGTTGCTGTCTTTTATCCACGTTCGGTGCTTGTCTTCCGTCTAAATCTCCAATTCATACATTTGTGCTGGATTTTAGCAAGAAGAACGAAATTGCCGCGCGACCTGCCCGCAGTAGAGAACTCTACTTTGAATCGAATATGGAGCACAAAAACAAAAGTCATTTACAAAAGAAAACAGCAATGGTTGTGTGTCTGTTTTCTTGAATGCTTGATGGCTTGACGAACAAATTATGTAAATTTGACCAGAAAAACGATCTATCCAAAGCGAAAGGGATGAAATCGACCACATCAATCTGCTGCATATTCAATTCATCGAGATGTGATCAGTGGCAGCCGCAATGCAAAGCCAGCCGAATGGGCATTTTGGGTAAATATGCGGCTTTATTCGGCGGAACAGTCGCAACATTTGCCCGTTTTCACTCGGTAAAGAGATAATAACCGATTGACAAAAACCAATAACTCGCTTATTTAATTTAGATTTGGGTGCTGAGCCTTGTGCCATAAATTTTAAATGCAGCAAGTAGCATTTGCACTCAATTCGCAAGGACTCCGCTCACTTTCAGCTGGGAGGTCCCGATTCGTGAATTCATTTTGAAAGTGGACGTCTCAAAAGATAGCGCTGATTATTTCATTGAATTGGCAAGTTTATTGCCTGACTGATGGATGAATTGTCCCAGATCCCGTCCAGGAGATACAGCGATAATGATAAGACAAATTATTTCCCGAAAATAACTTAATTATCAAAGTGTGTGCATTTAGCGTCTGCCGCCATATTAGAGTGGCCTTCTGCACAACAATACAAGAATAAAACGATGGGACGTGAGCAAATGCATAAATTACTGCCGGACAATAAGGTACAGGCAGGCACACGAAGTTCCTGACATATTCCGCCAATAAATAAGACTGCAGTCATTTAATTATATAAGAATTCCACTGGCTTGAATTCTCAGCGATGATATTTCACTCTTAATTAATTAAAGTCATCTTGATGGGAAAGCCGAGAGTGCAGCGAACAACAGCCAGCAGCAAGAGGTATGCAATTCATGAAAATGCTGCAGTAGCATTGAGGAGGAGACACAAGACCAGCCAATGCATTGCGGGTGTAAAAAATGGAAATTAAAATCAGCGCACGATCGTCTGGTGGCTGGGATGTTTTCCAAGATATCAGCTATACGACGTTGTCGACGAGCTGTGGTAACTTGTGGCATTGAAAACATGCTAGTCGGTGCATGAAATGTGAAACAAGTGCACATATTGGCGCAGAGTGCGCTACATACGACGACATCATTAGAGATTCATTGCACATATGGCGTTGATGCAGTTTTCAGTTGCAACTGATTTTTATGTTTTGCGTTGTGTACAGGCATTTGAGGACAATGTTGTTACGGCCGACCGAAGAAAGAAAGAATGTCGGTTTCTTATTAAATGATTAATGATGGTGCCGCAGCATAAAGTTTTATAGAGCGCGAGAGAGCGCGTGCTGCTGAATTCGCAGCTAAATTAAATCAATCAATTGTATAATATTGACAGGAAATTTAATTGGACGCTGTTTCAAGACTTTTGTCACCAAGAATTAAGGTTAACGCTTCCCTTTTTGTTGTTGTAGTTTTTATTGCTTTACACTTTAAGAGTGAAGTTATCATCAGATAAACCTTTCATATATCAAATTAATAAATTTCTTTGGCAATAAAATATATGTAAAGAAGATTTTACATATATTAAAGATTAAAATTAGTTAAAATATTTTCGATTTTAATAATGAAATTGATAAAATCTTATAAACTGAACCACATCTAAATAATATTTTCGTTAAAAATAAACAATTGGAAAAATCTGCTCTGTAGCAGTCCATTTTAGAAATATTCGTTTAGAAACAGTGAATTCTAATGGGATTCTTATAAGAAATAATTACCTTTTAATTTAAAATTCAATTACATAAAATTGTTATTGAATGTAAATGTCAAAAGCAGAAACAATGACCAATTAATTCATGAAATATATATAAATAAATAAACACATATGGTACGAACATTAACTTTTTAATTGATTTAAAATCGAAGGCAGATCCATGATATGTGTACTTTGTTCTCATATCATAACATAACATAAGCCACTACAACTTCATATCCATCTTATGATCTTTCTTGCACAATCAAATAATAATTTGTAACAGGATCGCTGCTTTAATCGTTTATGGTTTACTTTGCAAAATCTGTTTTATCTTACAAATTGAACTTCTTTCATACAGACACTTTACCGGTGATGGAGAAAAGACCGGCAAAGTAAATAAAAAATTTTCTAAAAGACAAAAGTGAACAGCAACAACAAAACTGAAATCTGCAGCAATGATCGTGTTCAGTTAATTAACTATTTGTTTGGTGCTTCCAGTATTTCCATTACATTTATGCCTTCTTGCTGTGCACTTGCGCATTACTTGCGCCTCGGCAGTGCACTGATCACCTCTGCACACAATGAAATGCGCGTAATCGCCGCGACGCGGGCAGATGTATGCATTCGCTGCACAATGTAAGCGCTGCACTTGTTTCAGGGTCAGAAAGTTCAGCAATTATGTGGGTGTTACAAGTGTAAACATCGTTTAATGATGCTTCTGTGTGGGAATTTCAGTGGTTCGTGGCACTGATTGTTTTCTGTTTTTGCCCCCTTATTATATGTAGACGCTCGTGCCTGCAGCCTTGTGCAGCGCCACGTTGTTTGCTCTTTCTTATAAGAAAAGTGCGGTGTCGGTTGTCGCGTGCTTGTGATTCTCATAGGCAGCATAGGCACATAATAAACATACTATTTATGTATATTAATAGGTGGCGGATACCCATTTTTGTAGAAGTTTTTTTTTGTAGTTTTGGATTCCATATATAAGAACTTGGAAAGTATTTTCTTCAATAAAATATTTCAAAGATATTTTGTGGGATGAAAAGTTGCATCGAAATTGTGAAATCAATAATTTCATTATTATTGTACCCTCTGGTAACTGATACATTAATGAATTGCCACAAATCACAATATCTACAAAAAGATATGTAAAAGTATCTCCACCCCCAATGCAAGTATTATAGCGGTGCAGAATGCAGTATTTAACGCTTATTAGCCGTGCGCCCTGCAGTTATCTATGCGATTGTTGAGTACCGATTGCACAATGCAAATGTGCTCTCAGCTTCCTTTTGTGCATGCACCATCTAAACAGTGCTGCCCACAAATGCAAACCGCGCACTGATCCTTGTTTATCAGCATGAGTAATGACGTATTGTTCTAAATGGTGTAAATTCTGCGAAATCCCGTACAAATCTTCACCAATTTATTTGCCAGATAATCAGCATTTGAATAAATGTATTGCACCGCCGCCGTGCGCCGCCACGCATGAAAACAATAATGTTAACATAATATGCAGACTGTACAGAATTATTGATCTTGATGGGAATCACCCTGAAGAGTATTCTGAATGGGATGGGTACTGATTATTTCATTTAAATCTTGTAGATACCCGTAAATGTATACTTTTCGTGTTATTGTTGGAACCTTCACACAGCGTCGCACTTTCAAAGAGTGTGGTTTATAAACAGAAAAGATTGGCAACATGTAAACTTATATACAATATACTTGTGATGTTCAATAAAACTCTAAAATTACAATCTTCTTAAAAGACTTTTCGCTTGATTAGCCTTTAGTCTTAATGCATTATCAGCATATAAATACCGGCTTTTGCAGACAAGGCCATCTTCCATTTATAGTTTGTCAAAGCGGAATGCGGATGGATGAAAGCATTGTCATTGCAGCTCAGGATAGACAATCCATCACAGTGAACAATGGAAGGTGTGAAAATTCATCGCCGACTCCATTGGGAAGCAAAAAAAGCGACTTAAAAGGATACATTAGGACTTCTATTTAGAAATCAGTTATGCTGAGTGAATTTTCATTCATCGATGGATGTTTTTTAAAAGGAATTTACAAAATGTCGAAGGACGCTAAGACGACTGATACATTTGTTGATATAAAAATCGCTATTGTCAGTTGCGGATACACCAATAAATCGATTACTAAACATCGATTGTGGTTTATAGACGCGTGTGAATCGCGATTCTTAGAAAACCTCCAGAAAATTAGTTTCTTTAGAATTCAATTTTGATTTGGTTGATGCTCGTTTGGCCAAGTGGAAATTGAAACGAACCGTTTCCAGTGAAATCTCATTATTGTAAATAGTTCTTTAAAAATTTGTGAATTTTTTATCAATCAACGATTTCACAAATATTTATCAGTCTATTAATCGCTTTTTACTTACAAACATTTTATTACGTATACTTTTGTTTTTTTTGTTTTGTTTTTAATTACACACGTGTGTTTTTGTTCGTAAAATTTTGTTTTTGAAGGGCGGCATGAAATGCATCTGCTCTTTAATACATATAGGCATTTACAAGACAACCAGATACGTTTGGTGGGGCATTCGGAGAGGCCCGGTGTTTCAAAAACAACAAAGTAGTAAGTATGTAAGGAAGAATCAATATGAAACTGTCGAAATTTTGGTTCAAGGAAAGAGAAATAAAATCACCTGAGCGTTACACAACTCACACGCGTGCCTATGCACACGCTTATGGGTTGTTCCAATATACGAGTAGAATGTAATCATAGCGAAGAGGTAAATAGAGAAATAATTTGAACTGCAGCAACCGAAAAAGACCGTCAAAATTGAATCTACAGAAAACACTTCCGTGGAGGGACCTCACAGTATAGCGAACGCGAGTTATCAACGCGGATAATTCAGCTCGTCCACACATCGATGCGGTCATATGTAAATGGTGATGGCTTGACTGCAGCGAAGGCTGATTTTTCTTATGCACAATCAGTTGACGTTGATGCAATCTTAAAAATCCACCGCCGTGTGTGTTTTCATTCGCTTCCCTATTCACCAATTGATTGAGTTAAGATGAAGATGTCTTCTTATCTCGCCTGCCTATCAAATTATTTGTGCGGCGTCGTTTTTGCATTGGCCAAATTTACTTTTCGGTGTACATCGACGAGGATCACCCAAAATGGAAGGTGGACTTTTTGGCAATTCTTTAACGAGACAGTTGTTTCAAGCTTTCCTTTCGCTGCAGATCCGCTGTACTGATATGCTGCCAATATCGTCAACCCACAAATTTTGTGAAAGCATTTCAACACAGTTTTCATGTCACGCATTTATTTTGAGGTCAACGCAAAATTCAAAGCAAAAATGTTTGTGCATTTTTCTATAAAGTGAACGTATACGAAATCAAATTCTGGTAAAATTCCAGTAGCTTATTAAAGTCTTTCAAATAACTTACATGCAGTAGTGACGCGAAAGTAAACAAACACCCACCCCTTAAGGAATAAATAAATCAATTGAAATTCGCAATGTTACCATGGCATTCGATTCCATGTAGGAAACGAAACCTTATAATTATTAATTAGAAATATCTCCGCGCTGTTCTTTTTTAATTACAACGTCTCAAGATGTGAGTGAAAAGGAAACCGTAAACATGAAACTACTACAAATTTAACGGAATACAGAGTCGTCGTTCTGAGATTTCAAGCAGTGCGCGTATGTGGACGAAAAGACTGCAATATTTATTTTCTTTGGCCAAACTGGTGTACTAAAGTCGGAACCTATTTTAAACTGAAGCCTTGGAGGCAATTGAGTGCTTAATTGAACAGCATAAGAGACGTACAACGGCGAAAAAATATTGTTTGACGCTGGCGTAGGGGTTGGCCGTGTTTTCACGTACCAGTTGCTTTATGATACATGATTTTTACCACAGCAATAATATGCTTTAATAACTACTTCTCGGATTCGCGCAGCATGAAGCCGGTAGACAAAACAAATGTAAAGACATTTCACAAGTTTGTGTCCTTCATATGTAAAAAAGCTGCGTCTATATTGGACTCCCAATTGGATATCTGCTTCAGTTGTGAGTCAAGATACGAAGCTATTGTCTTTTATTCAAATTTTGTTTTTTTTTTGAACTGCTGGTAAAATCCTCGACAATACTTTCTAGCAAGTCCTCGTGATATAACGTCAAAAACATAACTGTATTTGCAATGGAAAACCGCGGGTGCCTTCAGAATACAAAAGTCACTCAACCCTTGAGCATATCCCTTAACTACCATACGAAAAAAAAACTGTAAAAACAATGAGTCATATTCGAAAAGGTATTTGACTAGTAGGGGTCCTAACCTTCTTTGTTACGTGAACTTACCCAATAGGGGAGCAAATAATTCGACATATACAAATAAATGAACTCACAATTGAACATAATGAAATGCGCTAAACACGAAGTGGAAATATGTGCTCGACTGCGCGATATCAACAATTGTCGCGATTTTTTACAAATCACTTTGGCGATACACACACGGCACAACATTCTCAGCGTTACGACAAGTTGGACTCTTTTGTTTAGCGTTAGCCGTCAAGAACTTGTGTATTGCCTATTGAATTCTGTGCGCACCAACTCTGACTCAATACATATTTTCTTTTGAATTTTCTCCACATTTTCATGCGATGAATTTTCAAAAAAAAAAAAATATGAAGGGACCCTTTACTCAATTGTGTTTGGCATATGTACATATACGCGATTATATGTATATTTGTGTAATACACAAATAAATCGGACTGAGGCCGAGGGTGCGCAGCACACGTGCGCGTAAACCTTGAGCCGTTTTTTATTAAAAGAAAAAAAGTCATGAAAAGAAATACGCTTTAAAGTATAAATATTATATATACCCAATATATACTAATTATTGTTCGTTGAATTTGATATGCCAATGTTCTATTGAATAAAGTAAAACTAAGCATTCAGAGTGCTCAATTGACGGAAAGCATGCAAATGAGAGCTCCCAAAAACTGAATGGATTACCCAAATATTTTTAATTCAAAGAATTTGCTTGAGACCCAATTTTATGGTATTTATTTTTGGAAAAGCATATCTCAAAGATTAACTTTTGTAATAATTATAGGTAAACAAATTCCTTTTCTTTGTTACTGTAGCAAAATTTGTTCGTGCATTCCAGCAAGGATGTAATCTTATGCAATAAACATGGAACCGTACAAATTTATAACAAGCTGCATAAAAATCCTTTTCAGCCTTTAATCTCACACTTGCATCTATGTCATACTAAGGCCCAACCCATAACAAGCAATTTAAGCGCATCCATTTTAAGAACATTCCGCATTATCTCCTTATCACATGAAGGAAACGAGAAGAATCCTGCAACCTCATTAAAGTCATATACCAAATTGAGATTCCAAAAATCCATGAAAATAGAAGAAAAATATATTATTGATAGCGTTAGGTAGCATGCCTTCCGTATTTTACGAGCATGTGAGTAAGATAAAGATGATGACCACGCCAACTTAATGGGCATTCTCCATACCTACCACGATGCCATGCACAGAATTAATAAGTTATGTGATGACAGCGTTGCGGTCGTATAAGTATGAAAATATTTTTCAGGTTCCATTCACATATTTAGCTCATTGTGCTGTTTCTTACATAAAGATGATGTGATCTTTTCATGTTATTATTATTTTTTTAAATGACAAAGTTTTTTCAATTTTCTTTCTGACATTTTCAGTTTATGACAATCCCGTGATCCCATGGTCATTAGACAATCTTGACAATCACTTTAATAATGATTCGATCCATAACGTTATTATGAATAATTTTTAGAGGTTCATTGAGTTTAAGTCATGCTTCACTTGCTTTTTTACAATAAATATTTGTGAATAAATATATTTAATTAAATGAGAATCTTTAAATCGAGCTGTGCCACAACAATTACAATTAAATAGACCACCAAGATGTCTTCAAGTCACCTTTAAATTTCGGACTTTAGTTATCAAATTATTCCCATTTCGTATGTGTGTAGTTTATGCACAGCAAGTGGGCTACTGAATGAGATATCAATTTAAATTGGAGTGGAACAATAGTGAACTGCTCGACCGATTCATCCGACATATCAACACCGACAAAACCAATTCAGCTTCTATCTCTAACGTTTCAAGAAAACCCATCAAGAAATGTCTTATGTTGGCAATGAGACGGTAGCCGGTTTATATTTACGACTATGTTCGTCGACCCGTCGATCCCTTTTATACCGATTACAACAACCCCACAGGAGTTCGAAACTCTGATTGTTCCAATTTAACTCTAAATTCTAATAAATCAATTTTTGAACATAAGAATCTCATAATGAAATCCCATTCTTTGGGTCAAAGATCTTGAAAATTGTTAACGTGAAATATCGCCGAGTGAATGATACGAAATACAGAAAACTCTTTAATTGCATTTGTTGAGTTTGCCACTTACATTGAAAATTCAAATTCCATCATGAATTAATTACGATCTTGATATCAACACATGTTTGCAGGAGGTGATCACACAAGCTGCTCATGTTAACAGCCTCCTTTGAATTATATAAGGACGCCCCTCAAGCTGTAGGGAGCATCTCTAAATCTTTGACCGAAAGCATAATATTTCCATCATCGCCAAGGCGCCCTTATGCGCGTAAGCGGAATTATTCCGCCCACCCATAACACATTGGACTCGATATCATTTACGAAATTTGAATAATCGCTGGTAATCAGTCATACAAAAGGGTGCATCATATATTTGGATATAACTTCAAATCATCGCCTTGTACCTCACAGGGTGGGACATAATTAATAAGATTTTAAACGATCTGTTGCGCCGGCAAGCGTACCTATCAAGGATGGAACAAGAAAAATGACACGAGCTAACAAGGCGATGATCAACAATTATTCCTCTTGATCCGTATGTGGTCGTCTGTTCATATAAATGATGTCCCTGGTGGGAACCAGTTTCAAGAGGGCATAGCCGACCAGAAGATAATTGATTTTTTACCCCGTCTGAGCAAGCCTAACTATAGACATTTTCAAGAAAATCAAATCAACGGGATATCTTACGTTTGAAATATGAATGATATCCTTTACTATTGCATACGTTCTAAATGCACAGCATAAGCTTTTTGCATGGCAACGCAATAGTGAATGCATTCATGTATGTACATAAATATGTATATGCGCATATGAAAAACAAATTACACACTTCCAAATATGATCTTTCTGGTGGACAAGACCTATCAGGTCTTGTCAGGTCTTGATATGGAAGAAACTTTCCAATTTGTCATTAAAGCTATAAAAACAGTTTATTAAGGTGAGGGCTCGTCGCACTGTGCCGACTCAATGACACTTATTAACTTGATTACGCGATATGTAAATAACGGCACCAAAAACAAAGTGCCACCCCCACCACCAAATACGGCCCTTCTGCGCATGATTCTGGGCGATCGCTTTGTCACCGAGCAATCCATCATCGCGGCAAGTAAGTGGTCAAAGTGAAAGTGTTGGGACATTGGGTAACCCAGTTTTGTGGACCACAGCGCATTGAGGAAGTTACAAGCCGCCAAATAGTTATATTGATCGACAATGTGCATGAATTGTGCATGTGCATTGTTGTTGCCTGCGTCGATCATAATTGCGGCTATATGCACTTGCTTCGATCGTCGTATTATCACGACGTTTTTGTCCACGTGCATTCGCTGCAATTCAGAAGCTATCAGTCATTAAGTTTGTTTTAAATTCTTTTTTTTCCTTATTTCGAGGTTCATTTTCTTTTCATTTTGGTAAAAGACAATTACCACAAATGATCCGGTTGACAGGTGATCTTTCAATACGCATTTATAATAATCCTTTTTTTGAAATGCAGTTTTTAGGCTGATTTTATGACGAAGAAAAAATGCACTTGCTGCACTTTAAATGACATTTTTGACAAGATTTTCATATCATATAAAACTTTATAGTTATTTGTTAAATGATAATTCCCTCATTGGGATTCTGCACTTGGAGTACTCGTATGATATACTCGTAATACTATAATTTATTATTAATATTACAAGGTTTTCAAGGAACGATAATATTATAAATATTGGTACATACTCGTAATGAATTGGATCAAAAAAAATTCGAAACATAACTTGATTATCTAATGAATTACAAGTAATTAAAAACAGCATCAAATCTATTAATACAAAATGAAACGCCGTTAATTAAACAATAATTCCCGAAATGAATTCATTTGCCGTAGCTCCTGATAAGTCATACGATAAGACGAAATCTTTACATAAACAGAAATTAATTATAAGTTTTCTTTCATTTAACTTGTTGATCTGCACCATCATATGAGTGTTTTCTTTTCTTAAAATGTTCGCGCGAGCCAAAAGTCCAAAAGTGATTATCATTAATATGCAAATATTGTTCACTTCGGTCCCACCGGTAATTGCATCAATTATAATTCCCTCGTGCCAATCCATTGGGCCCGCGCGCCCGCTCTCATTAAGCCACACATGGCTCGTTTTAGTTTATACGCGTGCTTATTGCAGACACCCAAAACAACAAATACTTGATGGTAGCCGCAGCATCCGCGCTTGGCCTCGTGCTGATGCTGCAGCCGCTCGCATAAACTTAAATTACCGTCCGCAGAGATATTGACATCTGCTGCATTTACATCAGTTATGTGTTTTATACGATTATTTATTAATTATTTACTATATGTTGTATTAATTCAGGAATTACGTAAAATCACCCATTTTTAACCATGTGGACAATAGTCAATTAACTAAGAATGTTTAGCTGCGTCTTTCAAATTACGAGATTTCACACACTTGTTGTGGATGCATGTGCACACATTTCTGCATACTCAAATTTTTTGGAAAGTGCATATTTTCGCTACAGTGAAGCGTTTATGGCACTGTTTTTAGTATTTGCATCAAAATTGCATCAAAAACCGAAACTAATTGATGATTTTTTTTTTAGGTAAATTAAATCATTCTGCGTCTATAACTAAATGGCTATTAATAATATGTACAAGTGCAATTGATTTCTGCTAAAGATGAATGTGCGGCTTAAACAGTGAAGATTGTTTTCTGTTCTTTCTGCTATACTTATTTTGTCATTGCTGAACGACCACCCAGAAATGTAACCAATGCAATTTCCATGTGCCATTATAAATATGGGGAGGAGAAGATGGCTGTTGCACCAAAGGTGAGAGGAACGCCGCGCCGGCGCTGCCACCACCGGATTCTTATATCCGCAGCCCAGTTCTGGTACATGCATTCATCATCCCATCCACTTTGTATTCAGCAGATTTGTATTTGTTCGTTCTTCTGTATTTGTTTACCAGAATTGCTTGTTAATAGCACAAGGCAAAACGAAAATTGATTTATGAGAGTTTGGCAATCACTGCAATTCGGTGGATGGTGGCTCAAGCGGAATCGCCACATACGAGTAGTATATGTGTGACGTGTGTGGCTTGTCCACATCTTGTTCTGTACTAAATGACATAATTGTTTTTGTCCGTTTCACCGACGCACTGCCCAAAGGCAAAAATGCGACAAGAAAAAATGAGAATCGAATAACCGAAGACAAAGACGATAATGGAAGATTCGTCGCAATTATATATCAATTAAGGTCCTTGTTAGGCGCAGGAGAACCGAGAATGAATGGTGGCACCTTGATTCGTCCACTTCTCTGCTATCATTTGCACTCAATGTAGCACAGTTAATTTTGGTTTCTTTCAAGATTCATTTTAACTTGTCATCTGGAACGCCACCAGTTAGTCACATAATAAATTCATCCATTACGCGGCGGCCTTATGCACCTGACAAGAGTTTTGAACTTGGCGATGTGAAGCTGCAAACAAAATTGTTTTTCTTCTGATCAGTATAATGGTCACCGTTTGCGGTTTTGACTTCTGTTATGAAGACACTCGTCTTGCGGCTTCAAGAAATCAAGAACTTCCGCGTTCAGTTGGCACATGCACGCGTGCTAAAACAACATTCCTAACGCACTCAGTGACCACATCATATTAAAACTGAGCCACATTTAATGTCTGTCAACAAACTGTTAATGACGGAAATTTTTAATACTATTGTCAAATAAACTTCTTCCTCATCACAAAATTTAAGTCATTTAAAAACATACTTTTACTTACAATTTAATTTAATATACATAAAAGGATTGAAATTTGAAAATATTAATTTGAAACGTAATAAATCGACACCTTTGAAACTTCGTCAATATTTTTAAGGAACTGTGGTTTTGGTAACGAAGTAAACGAGTATGTTGGACAAGAAGATCGTTTCAGTGGAACGCCCATAAATATTGTAAGACAAATGACGTGTATAACGTTATTTACGAAATTGCGTCTTGGAAATTTATTCGAATTTAAAAGCTCATGAAATAATATTAAAATTTAACCGCGAAAGCTGAAGATTGCTTTTCAAAACATTTTTCATATGTAAACCAAGGAGAATTGATAGTCATTAAAGCAAATAAAAACGTTAGAGATTGTTTTCTTATTTGAATGTCATTTTTGTTGTTGGATAAATAGACAAATTTCTAAATAAATGTCCAAGGAAAATGTTTATCCTCTCAAAAACAGTGCACAGATAATATTAAAAGTGAAACTTTTCCAGGAAGTCGATTTTAACACCCTCAAAATGATCATAAATATCGAGAAAACAAGCTAAGGTCAGCATCAAATAATGTCAGGTGTATTTGGCGTCTATTAAAACGTAATAAATCCTCAGTTCAACCGAAAAACTGCAATCGTCTACAAGATGCAATTAATGCTAGCACGCTCGGCTACCGTAAATCTATTTGTGTCACCGAAACAATGGTATCTAAATCTAAGATCTGTGTTGACAACAGACATCATACGCTGAAACACCGAAAAGGTGTGCCAAAATATTTCCAACGAAATCTCCTGGATGTCCTGTACGACCTAGTTACTCGTAAATGGCAAATTTATTGTGTGTCCCATTTTCTAGAAACACTACGAGAACATAATTTATGGCACCTTTTTCGGTAGCCGCAACAATCAGGTGCATTTGTCATTACATTAAAATTTATAAAGTCTTATACGATCGTCAGTATCCGTTGATTGGCTTGTCTTTGCATTAAGTAACGGTTTGATCATCCGGTGGATCGACAGAGGAAATCAAATGTGTGTTCCTGCTTTGGTATGCGGAAACAGTGTAAAAGGATTTAAGTTGTTTAGATAAATACTTCTGCATTCATTAGTGCAATGTAAACAGAAGGAAAAAAACAAAAGAATCCCTGCCGTTTTGCGATATTTATCTTGTTAGGAAGGTTAAATGCACTTGTACCGATCTGTAGTGCAGAAAGTGTCCCTTCTCAAGGAGCGGTGTCTGCTACGAGTGCGTATGTCAAACAAAGCGGTGCCGCCCTCTTAAATCCATGTAAGGTTTGTTTTAATAGTTTAATTTATTTGTCCGCTTTTAGTTTAAAGTACGTTTTTTTAAATAAGAATATATGCAATGACTGTGAAGTTGCTATGTAACTAATGTAAGGAATACCTTTGATATGCAGTACTAATCCAGTTGTAATCATTTTGGCCATAAAATCAAATCCTTCCTCATTTGGAGTAAATTTCA
>JANSTS010008836.1:0-27467 GCA_026546915.1 Sylvicola fuscatus | reverse complement strand
ACAAGAATTCTATTCCTGGGCCACAGTGATATTTCCTGTGCGTGAACGCGTACAGTTTGTACATCCCGAACCGCTCCCTTTGTGGTAAACTTATAAAATACACCTTCATCTTTATCATACCTTTTGATCGCTTCAACAATTTGGGTTGGGGTTGTGTGACGATGCAATGCAATGCAACGCGATGTTTCTAATAAAATTAATAATAACACAGTAAATAACGTCACTGCTTTGTGCATTTCGTTTGTGTACGCAACAATGAGCACATTAAAACGTCCGATGCATTTCCTAGCATAACACGAATACGAAGAACAAATGCAAGAGGGTTGGACTAAGGATGGTATGAGTGATCGGACTTGGAAGATTAGTTTGGTTGAAACGTCATTTAAATTTTTAATTTTATATATTCATCAAAATTTTTGTTTTTTGTAGATAATTCTTTAACATAACTAAACAAATATTTCATTGATGTTCAATGATTAAAAAATTATGATAAAATTAATGAAAAAAATATTTCGTTAAAAAAAGGAAATTAATTTTGTGGCTTGTTGAAAATAATGGCATATGACTCCCTTCCGAACATTTTCTGGTTAAGTAAGTTATTACTTACTCTCGATAATAAATTGAAGTTTTATAAAAATTGTGGACACGTCTAACACGTTTTATGTTATCGGCCTTTTTATAAAAAAAGGTAAACAAACGTTGGAGCTCATAAAAAACATATGATGCGAAGTGATGTGATGAATGAGTAATGAGATAAATTATAAAGAAGAGGGAGATAATACCATGTTGAAACCAAATCTATGTGTAGTATTTTATTTAAAAAATATGTTTAACAAAAATGTGGAAACATCCAATTTTGCTTGAAATTCAAATAATAAGCGGATCGATTAACATTTTTCTCTTTAATATAGATAAAACGAATCATTTAATATAGCACTCCTGGTGGTGAAAAATTTAATAATGCTTCATAACATTTAAATTTCAAATAGTCAATGATTAAAGACTCAGTTAAAAATCGATTGAATGGCAGGATTTGGGTTTTACAAAATTAAATTGAAAAGAAGGAAACTACATTTTTCAAATGACCAAATTTTTACAAAAAAACTATTTTCTTCAAAACTAAAAACCATACCGAAACTTAGTGGTAGCGGCAAATATCAACGATAAACTCTGAATAATTTTCAATAACTGAACATTCTTTTGTGATGTTGAGGTGTCTAAAAAATATTAAGAAATCATGTTTATGCTCCATGTTTCTGCAGGAAATACACATCGCCAGTAAATTAAAAGATTTAATAAAACAACAATTTTAATGAAAATACCTGACGTTTGATACGTTTGATGATGGCGCAGTTTATCTTCGTCTTCACTTTTAAAAATATGTTTAATTTCGTTCCGCTCTGTTGCAGGCCATTTTTATTAAGAAGTCGTCCGATTATACAAATTTATTCTATTGTACTGTTTGTCTGGCTTTTTCTATAATATTTTGGGATTGGTTCTATGATTGAATTTAACTGCGGAGGTTAATCATACTTGAAAATGACCTTAATCAAGAACAAGACGTAAGACGCTGTTTAAAGTAAATTGAAGTGACCTTCACTCAAAAAATCTAATGACAGAATTACATCCGTAAATTTAAAACAACGACAACATATTTTTTATTTTCGTATTGTTTTAAGGTTCACATGTTCAATTGATTATAGTACAACACAAAATCATACTTTATTTCAACTTTGAAACCTTATTATTCCAAAAAAAAACATTAATATGAATAACTAAATACAATTCTGTACTATACACACGCATTTAGCTGTTACATTAAATAATAATTTAAAAAATTTAAACCATTTTGTTACAGTTTTTGAACTGCCTACGGTTCATTTGACACGATTCTTTGCCACAATTAAAATTTAACAGAGTGGCACTCATTTCCTCTATCATATTCACATATTTATTGTAATTATAAAATTAGTTACGTGAAAATGTTTTAAAAATGCCACGCAAATTATATCACGCGATAATTGAAAAATATGTTTTGAACTTTTTGCATAGCTGCTGTGGAACATAAATAGTTTAAAATAGATTAAAATTGTGTGCATTTATGATATGTAATATGTTGGCTGACGGAAAACTTCTGGATTCTCGTTAACTTAATTTGCTGGAAATGCATTAAAGTTTATTTCTAAGTATATATTAGTCATTAATTATCGTTGTAATTGGAGCTAAATTCCCTTAAGCGGTTAAAAATAAACCATATGTACGTGACGATATGTACGATATGTGCAAATTAAATCATAAGTGGATTTTACATTACGTGATAATAACACCTTTGCATGGTTATATTTTTATTCCCATAGATTGTTTACAAAAAACTTCATTTAATAATAATAATTATTATTTTCTAAAAAAAAATCTGTCTTAAAATGATCCATTAAATAATTGTGCATTTCATATCGCGCTAAATAATTTATATCATGATTGAATAATTAATTTTTTAAGAAAAATAAAACTTAGTTTCTAAGCCATACAATAGTTCGCGTCGTGTAAATCTTCTTAGTGCACATTTAATCTAGAGATTTGAAGGAGGTATATTCATTATAATAGAGTAAATATATATATATATATATATATATTTATAAAAAAAACATTTTTGCCCATCATAAGAACATTTATTTATGTAAATTCTTTAAAAACTATTAGACACAGTTTGCAGAATGGAATTAGAGTTTTAGACCATCAAAATAATTTATGTTGAGAATTGTTAAAAAAACAAGTTGATTACAAGATTTTTAAAATTTACTATTTGATATAATTTTGTAAGTCTTACAAAAGAAAAATGGTGACAGACTTCATAGAATCGATGCATTTAGTGTTAATACTAAGTTAGTTCAGCCCTGTTCTATACCTATGTTTGTATTTTAATCATTTCACATTCGTTATGGCTTATTAATTTCATGTTTTATGCAAATAAACTCGACACTGCTGAAGTTACATGATCCAAAATGAACAAAACAATTAATATAATACTGTTTATTGTACCGTTTCAATTCATACAGAGTTCAATGTTACTATTAAAATAACAAGAACATCCACTCATGCGAACATATGGGCGCACGTGAGACAAAAGCCTTATTGTAATTCAACCTCTCCCTCCCGTAGAGTTTATGTCTCACTTTCGATGGAATTTAAGTGTAAACAATTCATTGACAATGTATTTCAATCAATTTTGAAACATAAGATGCTGCTATTTTCTTTTTAATTATTCTCAAACCATAAAAAATTGATTACTTTAATGTATCGATCAGCTTCTAAAACAATATTATCTCTTTCAGAATGCTGGACACGAAATACAGTCATTAACAATTTTTACGATCCACCTAAAATATGGACGACGTAATCACCAGTCACGTCCCATCGACGACATCGCCCGCAATCAATTACTGGGAGGAAACTTTAGCTAACAATAAAGCCAACTCCCTGGTCAATGAAACATTTGTGTTCCCAATCAAAAAATCATCCCCCACCATAGTGGGGATAGCCATAAAAAAGTCCCTAAAGTTGAATCAACACGAGTTGGCGCAATTGGATTGCCAGCAGCCAGTAGATGATGCAGACAATGATCAGGGAATCTTTGTGACAAAAGACATCATTGAAGCTAGCAGCCAACAGTCGGGTGAAAGTGACAACGACTCAATTGATTCGCTCACTAGAAAATTGAATGCAATAAAAGCTCGCAATCTCGCCAACATAAAGAAACGCATTAATTTGGACAACTTTGCACATACAATACAGCTGCTGGCGACAAAGTGTGACGACAACCGTGAAGATGACGCGCTTGAGCACAGCCAACCATCAAACCAATGCGAACTGGATGAACGACATGGACGGAGTGCCAGTGGTAAAATGGCACCATCAGCTTGTGAATGGAGAAACATCATCTCGTCGGAGGTATGCGCCGGAAGTGCACTGGACAATATTAAACGTGGTGACCATGAACGCGAGAGCAACAATAAAATACATTGTGGAACCGCAACAACTGTACAACAACTGAGTGACATACGTGAAATCAGTAGCGAAAGCACCGTTCATAAGTGTAGTTGCACGCTGACGAACTCCAACGCCGATCTGCGCAATCTCCAACACAATGAGGGTTGTCGCACTCGCCAACATTTAGGGGAAGCGCCAGCCACATTTCGCAATAACAGTGTACTTGTAACTGATGGTAGCCCCATCGCTACTACTGCTGCGGTAGTAGACCAAATACCACATCCAGAAATCGATTACTCGCCAACAGACGTGCACACGTTGGAGCTGCGAAAGAATTTAACGCAAATTCTGCATGACCACGACAGCCGTGTGGTGAGTAGCACGGATAGCATTACGAAATTGGTAACTGCCGAATTGGACGCGCTTCTGTGTGATTGCAAACGTGTGCCCAGTGCTAAACAGCCAGCAGAGCAGGAGATAAATCCTGTACGAGTCACATTCATCACCAGCTCGACAACCGCCAGCGCCAGCGGTGGCAGCAGTGGAGACGTTGGGCAATGCGACGCATGTGCCGTATCCAACACAACATATACGCCAGACGTTGATTCATCGATCGATGCGAGGGAAAAAATTAATAAATTTGTCGGTGGCAGCCAGGACAACAGCGGCCTTGCTGACGACAGGACTAAAACCAAATCAGCAGAAAAGACGCCAGCCGTATCAGATAAGGCTGCAGTGCAATTCAGTGAATGGGATGCTACAATCGATGGGCAATTGAGACAGCTGAGTTTAAATGGTGCAAGTGGTGTGAGTGGTTGTTGTGCTGCCACCGTTCCCGGGGACGATGATGATGATTTGCAACTGGAAAACAGTATTTATCGTGTGCTAGTTGAAGACAATAAAGATTTACAGACATCCGATCAAGGTACACAGGCACCATCGCCCAGGAAAAGTGGCTGCCAGCGTCGACACTGCAATCAATACATTGGTCATCACCAGCACGTCGTCGACTGTGGTAGAGCCCGAAGCTATTTGGGAAGCTGCTGTTGTCAGATAAATGATGGTGATGACACTAATGATGGTGAAAGTGGCAATAAAAATCAATATAGTGTTCCAAATTGTGATAGTTTAATTAATGGCAAACGCGTTAATGTTGAGGTGATACTTAACGCCCACATTGAGGTGTCTGTAAGTGAGAAGTCTCCAACGCATGAGACGAGTGGCAGAATCTCTCAAAGTGGTGAGTGTACAACAAAAGAGAACAAAGCTTGTGATATTGATGATTGTGAACACGATGACGCCGTGCAAAATCATTGCTTGAGTTGTGCAGACACAAAGACTAACGGCATCCAGCATCGAGATTGCGGTGCTGTCGCAGAAAGCGTCAAGTGTGAACCAGCTGCATCGCCGAGTAGCAGCTCAAGCGGTGACAACTTCGAGGCGAGCAATCGTTTGAAACGTCTTGAGGAGCGCTTTAAGGATTTCGCGTCAACGAAAAAACTTTTGCGTGACCTCAGCGCGTCAAAGAGTGCGTCGCCTGCTGATGACACTTCGGTGGCGGCTGGCCTATGCGACAGTAGTAGCAGCAGCAGCAGCATCAGCAGCGGCGGCGGCGGCAGCAGTGACGGCGCGTCTCAGCATCGCTCCCTCTCGGTAATCGATCTGCCAGCGACGTTGTCGTCGCTAAAAAACAGACACGCACACTCTGCAGCGAATCCATTCAATTCCCACACAATATGCAAGTGCAACAATAATCACCATAAGGACGCCAGTGATACGCATAATCAAAAGCAGTACATCTGCAGCCATTCCATTCACGCCATCGATGCCTATTGTGATGCCAAACAATTAATCGACGACAATGGTTACAAAGAGTGGTCCATTGTAACCACTGATACGTCTGAGAGTGGCGGCACTGAGATCACCAAAAAGGGTTGTGCCTGTTCATTGAATTTAACACAACAGACCGACACTGATTCAGAGGAGTCGGAGTTGTGCTCACTGTTGAATCGTGCACATCAGGAGTCTTCCATAACTGATAGTCCCAACGAAAACTATACAGACAGTCCAGAACAGGAGGAGGATAATAACAATAATAATAACACCAGCGCGAAGAACAACGACGAAGCTGTAAAAGCTCACGAAAGTACAGCTACAACCACCCCTGACGACGACGACGACGACGGTGACGACGACGACGACGACGACGACGACAACAACGAACCCGTTAACTGCTCGCAGTTTCTCGCAAGTGACTTATACACCAATTGCGAGTTCGACGTGCGTCATCTACCTCAATACGCTCCGGATTTCGGTCGTGTGTTCGTCTGCTACGATGAGCTAGAACTGGATGGTACATCGCCAGCGGCAGCTGACGACGCTTCCGGCTGCATCCAGCAGAACGGCGCTAGTGTGATTCCAATCAGTGAGTTTTTAAATGATTATGATACAGACTCGGTGTCTTGTGATTGTTCATTAGAGGCAGTGCCTTTGTACAGTGTGACTAAAACAGAAAAAAGAATGCGTGAGACTACCAGTCAAACGGGAACCCTGCGGGGTCTGTTAAAGAAGCCGAATCGGCCACCACCAGTGCGTAAGAATCGTGTCGTCTTCGATGAGACACGAAATGAGTTCTTCGAGGCGGATTACATTATTTTGATACGCGAAGACTGTCCGTACGACGAAGAGGACGAGGAGCCGTGCACCTGTGGCGAGCACGAACTGGTGCGTTTGTGCTGTGAGGAGGGATGTCAATGTACGGCTGGCTACACGGAAGGTGACACCAGAACACCACAGGTGAGCTTTATGAGCTTTTATGCCGCATTACTTTTCGCTCTTCTCAAAATATATCCTATACAAATGTTCGCCCACACATCTCATTCGCACATATTAGAAAGACTAAAATGAAATACCCTCAAGGACTTTTCAACGAGGATTATTATTGAATGTCGACTTGGCTTGATGCTTTTAAATTGAGAGCCACTTATGTTGTCGTGGCGATGGAAAATGGTTAGTCATTACTCATTATATAGTCAGTCCATTTCCATATCATTTGTGCGTCCTTGCGTCTCTGTTAGTGTCAGGGCTCGCATAAATTCAGTCAGAAGGGAGAATTCGTATGTGAGTTGGGGATGCCAGCAAGGGTGTGAGCAGATAAACACCAACAACATCAAGTACAAAAATGATAATCAACATTCGTCAGTCATGCGCAGGTTTTCTACATCTTGAGGTATTTGCTTGGATTGTGCTCTTGGTACGTTACACGGTCGTTTTCGAGTATGACACAGCTGAAACATCGCGACATTGATTATCAATGTCATTCCATGTTGAAGAAGGGCTGTCTGCGCGTATGTTCTAATAATAGAAACACCGCTCCTTTCCAGAAGAACCAAACATTTTTCTGAGTAGTTACTGAAACCCTTACAATACCTTTCATTCTAAATGTGGATGTTGCGTGGGAGATATCTAACAAGACTCATTTGAAACTAAACACGAACACATTCTGCTACCCTTAAACTACGTAAGTGCTTTTACACTTGATTGCCAGCGTTTTTGTGGAGCTTTTAAACGTTTAGTTTTTTTTTTACAAAAGCTCCCAATCAATGAGCATTATTTCGCTGAATTGCAAAAATATTCAATGCTAACTTAATTTACACGTGCAATTTAGTTCTTCAAGAAAATATTTTTCTACCTGTAATTAGTACTGAAGTTAAAGCTTATTTACATATATTCTTAAAGTTGAACAAACCAGTTTTAATTGAAGGTTTTTTTTTGTCAAAAGTAAACATTTAGAATATTAGTATTGTCATATTCCCAAGAATTATTTGAGAAAGGCAATTATTTTCCCCCATAAAATTTGATTTTTCATTTAAATATTTCACCTGCTAATTACAAAACAGAAAACATTCGCATAAAGTATATTTCAAGGTTTAAAGATGAACATTTTATTGTCAAAGTATTATAATTTGTATTTTCTAAACAAACAAGGTTTTTTTTATCAAATATTCATTAGTCATTAGTGACAATCTATGTATGTTTTCGCAGAGTTTATTATTTCTCTTAACAATTACTATACCAAACTTTTGTTGACATACAAAAACAAACATGCCAAGGTCATAACTATTCCTCCAAGGTCAAACCGTACACTTAAGCATAAAAGAATGCATGCAAATCTCTTTTGTGGCAAATTTAGTATTGAGTCGTCCTTTCTTGTCGTTTTATATAAAAAGTGAGCACGCTATTTCGATATCGGATATCCACTGCATGTTAATTTCGAACTTTTTTCAGTTGAAATGTCCTTACACAGATATCCTTGACCTTAATTGTTTTATACTTATGCGACAGACCATAATGTTGAAAATCGATGGATTACGATTCAAAGAGATGTTATAAATGTCACGTTTCATTTGTCTGAAAATTTAATTGTAAAAGTTTTTGTTATAAATATTTTCAAAGTTCTTTTTAATGTTCAAGAAAGGCCATAACGTAAGAAAGAGCTACATTGATTTCTAGCTTCTTGAACAAACACATCGTAAATGAGAGAATGGAAAAGTATAACGTGATCTAAATAAAGAAGCAGAAAATAGCGCTTAACAAATAAAAAGTAGAGTTATTAAGTTTGAGTAAAGTAAATTCTTCACAAATGGCGAGATTAGCGCGTAAAGCCATAAAACAGAAGTGAGTTGTTGCTGCGACAACAACAATTATAACTGTATACTAAGTGTCATAAAATCCACACATTCTGCCACTTTACCTGTATGGATAGTAACAAGTACGAGTTGAATTAAAATAAATATGGCACGTGTACTTTCATTCGACATAAGACGGCCAATTCAACTTTGTTTGCATTCAGCTGCCGCCTCGACGCCACCACCGCTCTGCCATGCATTGTGTGGCCACAGCAGGAAAGAAAAGGAGGCCACTTCCAGCCAATAAATTCTGCATGCAAGTGTAAACGAACCACGAGTCGAAGAAAAACCACTTGTGCTTCCACCTACAACTAACCAAAACATATCAAGTAACATAAATGTACACAAAGAAAGAAGCAGCCCCCTGCTTTCCCACAACCTCGACTTGCTTTAAATATTTCCGCAGAATTTGATACAAGATTATTTGAGGAGCATTGCGCGCGCGTCTGAGCGTGTGTGTGTGCTAAAAGCATGTGTGTGCGGTATTTGTGCTTGATCATAACAAAGGCATAGCGAATTTGGGGTGGGTCACAGTAGGGGATGGGATGGAATGCCAAAATTAGAAACGGGACCGTTTTCTCATTTGCCTGGCTGCGGTATTCGTGATGGTGGCGGCGTGTGCCTGTCCTCCACGCCAACTTTGTGTATATTCAGCGTGGCGGAAAGTAGGTCAATGCCACAGAATCAATGAGACAAATTCTCAGTGCAAGGCAAAGAATGAAACAGTCAGCCCCTAAAATGTTTCACACAGTGTCGAATATAATGGTGGCACATATGGTGGATTTGTGTGACTTGCGAGCATAATGATTCCCACCCCGCGTCCATTTATTCTCGATTGTACCACTCCTGTTTGCCAGCGATGATTTGTGTGAGCACAATGGCACAACAATGGAAGATCCATAAACTGCGCCAGCCTGACTGTTTCGACATCCTCTAATTTATGCAACCAGTGTAGCGAATTTGCATACATTCATCGTAAGTGTAACGCCTACATTTTTTTGCAGCATCTCGTTTATAAGAAAGTGACAGTGTCGTCGTTATTATTAACTCTGGCGCAAGATTATTCTTGTTGTCGTTTAAATTAATTCTTCACTGCATTCTTTGTTTGCTGCTTGTAAGCGATCCATTGAGCTGATGCAGCAGTTTTGATTACTTTGAGAAATGGTTTTAGTTTCATTTGGCAGGACGTTTTTAATCCATTTATCGGCAACATTCTGCGCTCAAACATTAACATATCATTTTCAGTACATCAAGTGACAAGTGGACGTTAAGCTATGAGCTTTTGCTGTGAATCTTTATGGCGGAAACGCTCCAATTTATCTAAGAATAAATTAAAGTAATCTCCTCATTTATCTAAATGACAAAGGATTATGAAAGGACTTGTGCGCCCGACTGAACGGACAATACTCGGCATAAGCTCTGATGGTCTGTACATTGTCAGGAAAAATTAAACTGAATTTGATGTCAATCAAATTAACTTTCAATATGATTTAGAATATGGATTAAAACTTTTTAAAGATAGTTTTAATTGTAATTTAATACAAACTGATGGACTTTTTGGAGTTAATTACTTCTTCTTTTACGCTTCTGTTAGCAATATAATATGATTTGCCAATGGAAAAAATTGTAATTAATTTCATTTGTACATTATCAACACGAATTTCTTCAGATTTTCTTACAATTTTTTTGTTTAAATATTCGATGGCGCATAAATAATTTAAATGAAAAAAGTTCAAGAAAGACTTTACGATTTTTTTTCTCAGCTTTTTATTTAAACTTTGATAAACAAATCAAACAATTGTTTCATCATATTAAGCAATAACAATAAAGAACAAGGAAATTTTGTTTATGTTTTGTTTGTTAAAGATATGTATTTTTAAACATTAATTAAATAACAGCAAATTGAGAAAACACATAAATAACAAAAGCATATCATTTTCATAAATGGTGAAAACACAACGAGGGAATTTCGCCCACAAACTCGCTTTGAACATTCCTGAAACAATATCCTTATGAACTAATAAATAATTGATAGAGGAATATCCATTATTCAAATATTGTAATTATAATTTTCGAAAAGCAAATACTTTTGGAAATTCTAGTGGCAGCAGAAGCATCGGTAGCATAATCACATGTAAGGCAGCGCGAAAAGGGGTTGAGAGCTTGAAAAAAAAGGGGATGGGGCCGAAACTGGCGATAACCAATTATGTATGTTGAAGGGTGCAAACTGATTTGCATGATTTGTTGACCTTTGATGCAAATATATAGTTTAGATGAATAGCAGGCAGGTCAGTTTGTATGTGGATGTTACATGCGCCCTTAAAACATGCGTGCAAACTCGTAATGCCGACAAATGGATTAATTGAAGCGTTTAACCCTTTTATGTCACTTGGTTGATTTTGCTGGCTTGGCAAATTAAGTTATTTCTGTTTACCCTTTTATTTATTTTTTACTGGCAAAGGGTTGTAAATTTCTGTGTGGACTTTCGAGGATTGCGCGAGATAATTGATTTTGAATACAGGAGTTATTTTCAAATATCTGGACTTTTTCCGGAAACTGCTTTTTCTTTTGTCTGTTTATCATCACAATTTTTTACTCCCTTTGCATATAACAAACTTTTACCAATATGTGAATTTAAAAATATATGAAAAAGCTCCTATTTTGTTTTAGTTTATAATAAGTCGTATTGAATTGAATTGCTTTTGCAGAATCGATTTCAGTCTGCGCCTATACGAGTTCAATCAAATAAATAAATTAAAACGTCACGCACGTGTCGTCCTCTTATCAAACCAATCATTGGAAAGCTTTCAAGGCGTGTTTGTTTTAGAGATTCGCTGTTAAGTGTTAAGTGTTTGGTAATCTGCAGCGGTAGCGCGAGCACGAGCTTCGTGTTGCAAATTTCAGGGATCGAATTAAAACACCATTTATGCATGTTGACATGGTTTTCAATTTGTCCATAAAATATTATCAATTGAATTTGCATTAATTTAATAATTTGTGTAATAACATTATTTGCAAAACACTCTGCTTAATAATGGCGAATCTAATAATTATTTATGTATACAACAAATCTACGTCGTTACCTAATTATGCTGCAAATAACATAAAAGACACATGTACATTTTTTTGTATGTGACTGTGCTATTTTTAACATCCCCAACATTTTATTGACAAGTTTAATATGTATAGCGCAATCAGTAATTCTGCAAAGGCAGTTTTCCTTCGAAATTGCGTTTGTATTTTTATAATTTCCTTGTATTATGAAACATGAGGGTCGACTCCTTTTTCACAGTATCAATATATCGTTGGGATTGTTTGCTATTTGTCTTAGCAACATTTTTATGGTAACTATAGGTATTCGTTCTGAAATTTATTTATATAGGATTTTATTTTTGCTTGAACCCTATACTCATTTATATACGAAACACGCCTCAGCATCTTTATTGTCACAAAGAAACAAATTGCTATCTTAAGTTAGAAGGCTCGTATGTCCGATTATTATGATCGATTCCTAAATTGTAACAGCCTTGAAATTCGGTTAACTTGTGAAATATTTGAAAATTTAAGCAAAAATGATTAAAAAATAATTGAGTGCAGATTTATCTCATTCTTATAATTTTAATTATTTAAAGTCTTATTTGTTTGTCATATCTTAGTGTAAAATAAATTGTCGTATTGTAAGGCATTTTAGGATATTTTTTGAAAAATTATAGGACATTTTTTAAGTCTGAAAAATAAGAAGAAATAAATAGAAACGGAATGGTTTTACTTCACAAGAAGAGAAATATTTAATTAAATGAATTGTCTTCTTTTTAATGTTCGTTTTGAGTGTTTTAAAGTAGTTCACAATGAGAACTGTCTAGACCTTGACTTTTACTTCGCTATAATGATAAGAAAATGTCTACAAATATGAAACGTTGTTGCCGTATATGTCAATATTTGATTTAAATATGACTGAAAGAAATCATTGGCCAATTATAAACAAATGTTGTTGAGACAATAAATTCTTCTTCTATCAATGCAAACATATGACTATAAAATAAAACATCAATAAATTGCATATATGGCGAATGTGTGCTTATAATGTTTATCTAACCACCCCTAAGTTGTTTGCTATGAATACGCCTATAATATCCTGATTGAAAACGGAGTATGTGGCACGATATTGAATGTCAGGTAAGCCTACACGTACACATTGTACCAAGTGATTTGAGGCTTATGAACGTTTTTGCCTTGATAAACAACATACATTCATGCATATCTGCGCATAGAACGAGCACCGTGATTGCCTCATTCACCCGTATGCTCATTAACCCCGGTATCTGTGACATGACATTCTGCACAAAAACGGGCTTCTATTGGGATTCCGAGCATTTGCAGAAACACAAAAACGAAAGAGTCCATACGTTGTCAACAATTTGGGACGATGAACTTTGCATTATAAATTAGACACGACCAGTAGGACGTGTTTGTGTGCGCATTGACACCGCATTACAAATGTGACAGGTTCACTGACATTTATAACGATAATATTGTCAAAGCTTTTCATTCATAAAGCGAAATCATAATATGTGGATCAGAAAAATTGAGACTTGACTGGCTGGGAAGAGCAAGAGAATGACACAGCTTATTATCAGCACCGGCAGTGAGGCAACCCTTCCGTGTTATGAGTGTGCCAGGGAAATCTTCATATGGTGCACAACGAACATATGAGTTCAAGAAAGTATCATAAATGCGACAACGGTTGTTGCATAAATCACGTATATTATTAAATATATGCATGTGCTTTTATGTACCTGAAATACATAGATTTTTATACGATGGTACTCCAATGTACTGAGAGTCATAAAACATAAATTTTTAGTATGTTTTTCTTGAAGAAAAGCTCATCAGGAAAGGTTAAATAGGGGTCGAACGGAATGGCAATATGGTACAAGTACGTATGTACATCGGTACGCTTCCAATTTCGGGGTGGAACAGACGGTGACAATATACCGTCTATATACGAGAAGCACTCAAACTGAAGGAGGCATTGAAATTCGCTGAGGCTTGGTTATTTCTAAGTTTCTAAAGCGAAATTCGGCGCTTAGGGCAAGTGCCATCCGAAAACCAATTCAACAAAGTGCTCTCAATGATTACCAATAAATCGCAATAACTTTCCATTCAACTAACCTTTAAATGATGTCTAAATTGACGAATCCAATTTTGAGTCGAAGGTTCAACCTAGGTCACACAGTAGCAGCAACAAATGTCCCTTACTCGTATCCTTTATATCCTTTCCGTTTGCATATTTTTATTGAATTATCTGTAAAACAATTTCCATCACTTTGCAGAGTCCCAAGTTTGCACCTCCCATTGATTTTGTGGACCAGGCAGCTTTAAGCCCACCCGAGGGATACAAGGATGGTGGCACTCTGCAGAATGCTCTCAGCGGCGCCCTTGGCGGACATGTCTTCGGTGCACAACACATTCAACAGCTGCAAGTTATCCAGCGACTGCAGCAGCAACGAGCTGCAATGTTGGCGGCGCGGGCTTCAACTCAGCCGGGTGCTGCCACAACGCCGACCCCACAGACTCAAGGCCAACAACAGCAGCAACCACCGCAGCAGCAATCAGCTGCTATACAGACGACAAAATCAGCAGCCGATTTACAGACTGCGCAGACGCAGTCCGCTATGGCCAACGTTTGTACGGAGTGTGCTGAGTGCGCCGAATGTGCTGCTAAACAGCTTCTGGATGCTGGTAAGTCGCTTTGTATCCACACCAACTTTACTATAAACATGGGACAAGGAAAGGTGGTCCCAAATTTTACTCCTTGTTGTATTTTTATGCAAAGGAATCATTTAAAAGTTGACCTTCAACGAACTATTTAAATGAATTTGTGCCAAACGATCATTAAAGATTTAGGAATTTATGTTAGGAAACATTCCAGTTGGCAGTGGTGCATAAATTGTAAAATGTAATGTTTTTGGGGTAAATTTCAAATATTTAGGCACAATTGTAGATTAAATGCGGGTGAATTTATATTTTTTATGAAACAAAAACCAACTTTTTTTTGTTTATTTAAATATTTAAGGGTGCTCCAAGGGAGGGAAGTAAATTGGCTTAAAACACATTTTTTGTTGACAAATTTTGTTTTTGTCAATGTAACATACCACCGAATTTAGAAAATGGTGGAGTGGCGTCAAATCACACGAATGATACGGTAAATTGACATCCCAAATCAATAATTACGCGACCGGAAAATTTCTCATGCTGTAACTGAATTTTCGGGAAAACAGTGCAAGCTAATTTGCTTAAAATTGTCCCAGAATTGACTTCCAGCGCCGGAAATATCAACATTTATCAAATAATTCTGTTAATATCGTTATAAGTTATACCAAAAATGGATAACGTGATAAGTGTTCTGAAAATACTGTCATCGCCAATTTCAAGATTGAAAGAATCCCGTAAAGTGTCATCGAATTTCAATAAATTGCGATTAATGAACACTGATAATTACAATATCCGGTAACTAACCCCTTGACTTAACAATGATTCAACTATAAATTATAACTTAAATGGACAATAAAACACGATTGATCGCTCTTCACAAATGATTGCATATCGTAGGAAGATGATGTTTATGCTTCTAGCCCTTTCATTTCCATTATATGCGACTGTGCCCACAATCAGGACAAACGACAACAACAATGCTACTTGAGGGTATACGACATACCGTTTATATAACAACGAATCCTTTTACTTGATGTAATTCAATGCGATCAGCCTTTCTAGTCGCTATACTTATAACTTACAAGAGGACAAGGCAGCTTTGTGGAATAATTGCATAGAATGGGACATCGTTTCCATTCTCCTGCTTAATAACTATACTGTCATGGTGATTTCTTGTTGGCATTTAATAATAAAGTAGGTTTCTTGTTGTTGTATAGCAACCAATTTCAACTCCCAATCGCCAATGTCTTCTGTGGCAAGTTAATTCTAAAAAACAAAAAACAAGTACAAGAAACTTGTCTAAATGTTTAGCAACCGAATTGTATATTAAATTCAGTTTATATGCCATTTGATTCAGTGGCATAGGACGATTCAATTATGCTGGTTAATTACATTTAAAAAGCTTTCGTGTATTGAGTATGATAATTGTCTGTCTGTGAATTATAAATGCTTTGAGTATAAGCTTTTGAATGTACACATTTTTGGCCAATTTTGAAGAGCTACATACAACATTTAAATTAATTCATTGAAAGCATATTTTGCCTTGTTTGGGTGAATAATTTATTCAATGAACATAAATGTTGTTCTCTTATTTGGATGTCCTTTTTGTAATGTTTCATTTAAATACAACCAAATTGGAAATTATTAAGAGTCAGCTCAAATACATAATTTCCATTCTCTATGCAGATATGAAATGAAGTTTATAAAATCCAGTTCACTATTTTAATTTGATTCTTTATATTCACCAAATAGTTTATTGTTCCTAGAAAACACAAATATAAAGAAGAAAAACAGTCAATAATTCAGTTGTAACGTAAAATTATAACCAATTTCTCAATCGATTCAGCGCATCGATCAATAAATCGAACAATGCATTTTTATGATGCATGAAGAATCTATTTAATTGAAATTCATACTAATTCAGGAAGTTGATGTAAAACAAAACTGTGGGGAGTGCCAGAGGAAGTCAGAATATTAACAAAGAGAATATTTGTTATAGATAATGTTAATATAGAACAGTAAGACTTCACAGTTCACCCTCACTAAATTCTACAAACAGCATAAATGCGAGCGCAGAAATTTACGGATGAGGTGGCATTAATGTAACCAAACAACATAACATATGAAACAGCAACAACAGCGGAGCTCGCAACTATCCCAAAAATTATGTAAACTATGCTGTGACCGTTTGTTTAACATTTATACCTTAACAACAAGTTCAAGAGTACACAATCAAGGCATTGAATGGTCTGTAGAAATTAGAAGGTTCTACCTGCGAATGGAAGCGGCGCATTTCGTTGGCCAAGTGATTCGTGAAGCGTGATTCCGATATGCTGGTGTGGTCGAACGGGCCAAATGTAGAAGGCGGCAGCAGCTCAACTCTCAGATAGCAAAGTGTTTGCTTGGAAGCAACTATACCCACAGACGTGGTCTGACCACAGTGCAAAGTGTTTAGCAAATTTGTGGCGTATAAATTCAGTGTCATTGTTTGATCGCACGTGTGTGTAAATTAGAATTTAAAGACAACATCCTAACTAATTCCCGTAAGCGGTGCGTGCAGGTCATGCCGTGAGTGCCAACATATGTCGGTTTGAGAGTTCTTCGACACAGGGAATCTGCAGAATGCTGCCAGAATCCGTTGTGTGGCAAGGTATAACTTCCGGTCGACATTGAATTTTGTGAAAAAGGAACTTTGCAATTTCCTATTGTATGTTCAAAATAAAAACAAAAACCCCTTCAAAATAGTATTTTTGCATTTATTTGTGGCTCGTGCTTTTTTTGCAACCAAACGAGAGGGAGCTTTTAATTCCGTTGCCGAAACATAATTAGCGTTAATGAATGGGCTTGCTCAAAGTTTTTACTTTCATACGCTTTTTTGCATTTTAATGTATTTTGAACGCGAGACTTAAATGCCAGCAAACGAGGTTGGCTATAAAAGGCTCACCAAGTTAAATTTGTTCTTGGCACGAATGTGCTTTTTCAATTCAGCCCCTGTCGATCCTTTGTGGCAATTACGTTGGGGGAGTGGGTGGAGATTGATTGATTTACATTCATTGATAAGGAATGTTTTCAGTTTCGTTGATTTGCTTATTTCCAAGGTGGGGGGGGGGGGTTAAAAGCTTTCTGTGGCGGAGCTTATTATTTATGAACTCTTACTCAAGTTAAACACAATGAACAGCTGGCCACTTTGCGATGACGTGTTGACTGTGGGTGGTTTTTCAAGTTTTGCAACTCCTTGACCATCAGCCACTTGACATCTATATAGATACGTTGTAGGTCGGAGGACACTACAGATGACTCACACAAGCGCATAAAGTAGTCTTGGCAGATACTCCTTTCACTTTTCCACATAAGACAGCTTTTATGCTCTTTCTTTTTGATGCGTTTTCCGCTTGAAAGTTTGTTATCAACATAAGTTGATAATAAAGTTATATCAGCGCCATTACTCTCATTAATTTTTCTCGCCAAGGGTGTTTTTGTGTCGTTAACTTTTATATGTTGATACCTATATTTACATTACGAAGCTTCTGACAACATATTACAATCGTTAATGTTTATTATTTCATCGTCTCTTGAAAGCTTTTTCGTGCTTTGCAAATAGTTGGCAGTTGTTTGTTGTTGGAATTTATTTTAATTTAATGTATTAATGCAATTTGGCGTGACAAATATATCGAAAAACTTTTGTGAAATGACTAATTTCTTTTAATTTTGCTCCAACTTTAAGGCATTACTTTTTGCAGACATTTTTGCGTTCACAAATTTTAATATGATTCAATAAAAAATCAAATTATGTGAAGAAAATTGTCTGGCGAACCTTTAGAATCGTTCAAAAAGCGTGAATAAAACATCCACGAACAAAATTGTAAATGCTTTGAAATACAAGGGTGCCCGTTTAACTTTTAAGTGGCAGGAAGACTCCGTTATAGAATGAATTTAAATTTCGAATACTTTTAAACATTAATAAGATTTCTCGCAGACATCTAAATCACTTGTCGTTTAAAAAGACTGGCATTCGCACAGACTTTGCATGTATCGCATATACATTTGACTGTAACATAAGTCATCATGTTTCCCTACAGAAGAGATATTAAAATTGATTTTTGTTATTTTTAGAATGTGGCTCACCCTGTTCGGAGGAGGCGTCTCCTTGCGAGGTGCCGCATGTAGCGTTGCTGCCGATTCAAACGAGCTCCCCAGAGCGCCGTATTACAGCAAAGGAGATCATCGCCGGAGAGGAACGGCCCAAGTATCTGCTCATCAAGCAGCAACCAGAAGCACAAGGTACGAGTTTAATTATGTTAAATAATGTCTGCAATTTTCTAAAGCATATTTACCGTCTTAAGAAGGCCATTTTCATTCAAATATCAAACACACTTTAATTTAACATTCATATTCATATTATTTTGTACATACATTAATATGTAATATGAAGACTGACTACCGCCCATTTACATACAACTAGAGGTCACCTTTCTGTGTTATCCTTTCGCCCATCCCAGCAACCGACTGTCAGGCTTATAACGAATAACAAATTATTACACCCAATCCATTCATGTGTGGGCATTTTTCATTTTCATGAAAATCTGCAGTATCTGTAAATGTGTGAATGCTGAACGTGAGTTCTCGGCTGGTGTTCATAAAATTTCGCCAACAGTCAATCATCATTTATCAATCATTCAACATATTCTTCCATTATGAATTATGATACATACGTGGAAATAAATAAATTGCATTTTGTGTATGAACTATTGATAAAAGTCCATTTGATCGATGTATTTCATTGTTGATTACTGAAAGATGGAATTTATCGATTCATTCTTTCAATTGTTTAAATCGTAAATTGTATTTTGCTGCAAATATTTTATTCAATCTCGCCATTTTTTAATTGAAAAATTTCTGTATTGTTCTTTTTTCACTAATCGTTTTCAAAATTAAGTTATTGAGTGAAAACAAATAATTATTAACATATATTTTACAAAACTTATTAAGTAACATTTCATATAATAATAAAGTTATTTTCCTTTTGTAATGCGGATAAATCATTGCAGCTATGGCGAAAATATTAATTTTCAGCACATTGAATTGATACAATTATTTTCGGGAATAAATGTATGTGCATTTATGTGACAGTCATGATGAATTTCGTTTCAATTTAACCACATTCATGCGTATTAATTAAAAACATTCATTAACTATAAACATACATGAAAAAAGAAGGTATGAAATTCTAAATGTAACGTATGCATTCACCGGTGGATTACGGCGTATAAATTTCACTGTGATTACTAATTGGATTCTTAATTACTGGACATTGTAGAGGTTAAATTGGATTTGGCTGAGGTATTTTACCCGAATTTTCCTAAGCACTGTTGAACATAAAGGATTTTATTTGAATATATTCGCATAAAATGTTTGCATTCATTTTCTAAGAATCCTGCATGAGAAAAGCTCTCTGTTTCTAAGTGCCCGCACATGCTGAGCAAAACATATGGAAGGACGTGTTATGTAATATACATCGGCGGTCATAACGCGACGCGTCGCGCCGCCTCGTACTGCGGTAAACGCAAAGATCGATAAACTCATAATCATGAACATGTCATAACTTACTTACATTTTTGTGACAGTTTATTGCGGCTAAAATTGCAATTATACTTGCGGAAATTCAAGTCAGTGCGGATTTGTAAATGGATTTGAAGACAATAATGTATTTTAAGAAAATTCGTTTTCACTCGAATGGTTTTCAGTATCTTTTATTAAAATAAAATTTGATTTAAATGAGACACCTGCCAAAACAATTAAATCATAACTGTCATTCAAATCAATTACTGCCATTTCGGCGAAATGTGTTGAAAACACTGCCTCTAGTCAAACACCATTAAATTTATCGCGGATAATCGTGTTACTGAAGCATTACCGCAATGTGACCACTGTCATTTACCTATCTCTTCGTGCTATCACAGTGATTAATGGTCAATTATTTGGCCACATTTTTTTCTGGGTACTTTCTGGCAACATTTAAGATTATCTTTGCTGAAGGTGACATAAAAAAGTTACACCTCTTTGGGTTGTTGTTAGCGGTTTGTTCTCGTATCCTTAATTCCTATCAAGTTTTTGTGGCACCTTTTTTTACGGTGGCTCTCTATTGTTAATGGCATGTTTAGGATTCTTAAGGGGGTTTCTCAAGACTTTTAATTTGTAATATATCGTCTTGGTTACACATATTGGGAGCCTCAAATTCATTAAATTTTATTGGGCCACTTGAGTTGGTTTGATTAAATTTTGGAAAAGTATCCAATAACCATCATGAGACCGAAATAGATTTCAGAGAATTCAGAGAATTACAAATTTTTCTAAAGAAGCTTCTGAAGTGTCTTGAAATAATTTTGTTCAACACAAAAAGTGTTTTCATTTATCTGCCATCACATGTTGATGCCAAAATGTAGATCTGACCCAATTTTCCTTGTTAATTATTTCTATGATTTCGCATAAGCTTCCTTAACTACCCAACAAAAAAAAAACAGACAAACACACACAAACAACAACAATAAACTCTGGTATCCTCGTAAAACATGCAAGTTCCTATCAAATTGAATATCACTAGATATGTAAGTACAATTTGGCACACCACAGCACGTTTATAATCGAATCAGGCAAGCACATTCACATATAAATATTCATCTTGAGTCTTCCACAATCATCAAATCGATTCTTATATAAGAACCAAGTCGTAGTTTGCCAGAAAAGTCGAAAAAAAAAATTGAAAACAGGACAACTCAAGTTGGTTCTTGTATACGGAACCTTACAATAGATTTAGATCAGCATTCATATTCCACGATCACCATCTTAAATTAATTAAATAGATTATAATTCCTCGTTCTGCATGTAACTATGTACATAGTTCTATGTATATACTTAAATGTACCGTGTTTTTGATTTATCGTGTTGCTGCCTCACTAAACTACCAATGTGTGATGTGTGTGTTGTGTTAACGTCCGTCTAACTAAAAACATATCCTCTTGTGTGTGGAACCCAAAATGTAACTTGACAATAAATAAACAATTTAAACCAAAAAAAAAAAACAAAAGAAGATGGAATGGAGAAAATCCGTTCGTCTGCACAACCAAATCAAAGATATATTGTTGAAACAATCACAATGACCACAGTAACTGAACGTCGAATTGTTCGTGAAGCCTCAGATGGTGCGAATCAACAGCCGCCAGTCCAATCGATGGAGCCGTCGTTACAGCATCAGCAGCAACAACAGCAGCAGCAGCAGCAGCAACAGCAGCAGCATCATGTAAATGACAGTCATAGCTCGTCCGTTAGCAATGTAATCAATGCAAATTTAGGCGGTGGACAGATGTTGGCTAACAATAATAGCCAGTCGGCGCAAATCAGTGGCATTTTGAAGGGTGGGAAATTGTGGAAGAGCGAACAAAATCAGGTGAATATTTGATTAACCATATTAAAATGTCTGAAATGATTGGAATAATTCAATTTGTAATTTTCTAGTGTGACGACGTGAACAACGTTACTTCAGACGATGAGACTGGCTCCAAAAGATCGGTGCGCTTCACCGATAACACCAAAGATAATTCAGAGGAGATGGCACGCGAAACATGTGACGGCCAATCCGACCAGCAGGCCCAAGAGGAGCAACAACATTGCGTACAACACCTGACTGAAGCTGTACCCATGAAAAAGCAATCCAGTTTGTTTCACAATGCCCTGCGACCAAATTCGGCGGTGCGCCAACTATTCCCGATAAATGCTCAACAGCCGGTGGCGACGTTAACACATGAAGCACTCAGAGCTTTCGAGGAAGCCAAACGCACTCATCTGACCCCAACTACCACGCTGATACAGAATGACGCCGAAACAGACACTATTCGAAAAACGATTGAACGAAACGCTCTACGACGATCTCTGATTAAATATGAACCAAAGTAAGTCTTCCGCGACAATCCAGTTAGAAATAATTGCATTAAATCTCTTTAATCTGTTTAGGAAAAAACAAAACCGTTCTGAGACTTCACTCGAGGAACGTATCCGGCAGTTGACATGTGATATTGATGAACCATTGCCTGACGGTGACAAAGATGCTGTCGGCGAAAATCAGGGATACGACTTTAACGAACTGGAGCGACGAGACAGTCCAGCTGGCGAGGAAAATCCACAGCAGCCGAAATACAATCCAGACAAAAGCTTCTCGCCAAGCTCATCGGCGTCCAGTTCATCTAGCGGCTCAACGTCGGCCTATCGCAAAATCACCGACATCTTCAATCGCGATCGACGGCAGGAGCGAATACCGGAAGCGGATGAAACTCCTATTGTAATTATTCCTCAGGTTTGTTTTACTACCTTTAGTCACACACACGCGAACTTTGTTATTATACAAAAAAAAAAAAACATTTAATTAGAACGGAGCAACTTACAAACTATATCTTTATCGCTCGTTCTTTTGGACTCACTTCTATTCTCTCTTCCCCCTATACATATTTAGAAAAGTCAAATTCATTGTAGGAGTTTCTCATATCATTTAATGGCAGTTAAGTTTCTCTAGACTTGTAATATAATTTTTGTTCGAATCCCCGTCAAAAATTGATAAGAATTCGCAGGATCAATTGGTGCCAGGGTAACTTTTACTAGCTTCATCAACGTATACAGCATGTTGTTTGTGGCGCATGAAATCTAATTCTAATTACATAAGATATTAATTGATTAAAAACAAAAAAATAATGCGCATAATTTACTTTACCAAACGCACACAAACAGGAATGTCGATGTCCTGCAGCTCCTGATCTTGGAATGGGTGTTCAAATGCCGGCGGCTCACACACAAATCCACCAAACGCCTCCACGTCAGCATGAGTCACGTCGTCAGTTCTTGTCGACATTGGCGCCACTAACATCGTGTGTGGCTGGTCAGCGTGATGATCTCTCCTACTACACATTAGCAGCTGGCGATCGCAACTCTACAGCCAGCTCGCAGTGTTCAGACTATAGTTTGGGCGACATCGAGGCTGTTCTTCAGTGCGGCGATGAAGCTAAAAAGGTGGCACCCGATGTGATTGCTGGTACACCGGGTCAGGAACAAGATGAATTGGCCGCATTTGCTCAACAAGAGGCCATTCGCACAGAACGTTTACGCAAACGCTACAGCGGCGAGAGTGCAACATCTGCACCCAACTCAAATGCCGGTTCCGATGATGACGAGCAAAATGACTATGGCTTCAATAAGCGGCCATCCGTCAGAGGCATTAAGCCCAGATTCAGCTCAACCAATGAGATTCTGCAGCAGATGCAGGCACAACTTGCTCAACCTATTCTGCCACAAGTGCAGAGCCAAAACACTCAAACCAACACGCTTCCAAAGAGTCACTCGCACGGCGTCAACTTGTCTAAGCAACAGCAACAGCAAGCCCAGCAACTGGCCGCCCATCACCAGCATGCAGCTACTTGGGGATATTATCCACATGCTGTGGTTCAACAACACCAACAACAACAGCAGCAGCAGCAGCAGCAGCAGCAACAGCAGCAACAGCAACAACAGCAGCAACAACTCCAACAAGAGCAACAGCTTCAGCAGCAACCAGCTAACTCAAATTACTACCAACTTTCCACTCGACAAAACTATCAAGTGCCTCCCGAGGAGACTACAATTTATCAAAATTGTCAGACTATGGCTCTAGAGCAGCACTATGGACATGCTTACGCACGCAGTCCCACACGAAGGCCAGAATCACCGCCGCCGTTAAGAAACTATCATCAGACGATGGTGCTGATTCCTTACAATGCCGAGACATATGCCCACTTCTCGACCAACGAGCAACAGTTGCGAAGGCACAACGTCTTGGAGTATCAACAGGTATAGAACATTATCGCTGTTTGATCTGAAGTTTCTTATGCTAATACTTTTATTCTACAGGTAACGCAACAAACGATTCGTGTGCCGATGGGATACCCTCTGCCGGGCATGCAACTGCATGTCGTGGCTGGACGTGGCACAACCACGCACGCCACTCACTACGCTCACTACGCAGCCCGACAGCAAGCAGCTGCCGCAGTCTCTGCAGCAGCACCCACCGTCAATACGACGCAGACGCGCCAAACCACATACGCCACATACGGTCCGGACAAGACAAATGTTAAATTCTCCGAACGTGGCGTACCCGAAGGAGCTGCGGCCAGCATCACGCAAACCGACTGCACACTACTAATGTCACCCACAACTGGACTGCAACAGCAACAGCAACAGCCACAACAAATGGGCAACCAGACCCAGAATTCGGTCAACATGCAACAATCACCGCCGACCTCGACGCAGAACACTGCCAACAATCATCCCAATGCTGTATTTTACGCGATGAACGTTTGACAAGGTGAATAGTCGATTGGGTCGCCTCATCAGGGACTGATATGCGTTATTCCATAATATGTTTATGTTTATGTTGTCTACATTTTGTTTCAATATTTAATTGTCTATTCAAACTATTGTTGTTCAGTTAAATTTTAATATTTTGTTCACAAAGAAGCTTTAAAGAAAGTTTTTATTTTATTTGACTTTAACGGTTAATTAATATTTTAGTAAATTTGTTTAATTAAATTTAAGTTAAGTAGAGTGTATTAATGTGTAGAAAAGCTGTACATCTGAAAGCACATATCAGTTATAACGTCAGTTAATTTGTTTATTCATTTCGTTTGGCTATTAATATCTTGATTTTAATTAAACATTTAATTTTTTTTTTATAAATATTATTATGGGATTCAAAACTCGAACTGCATAAAAATTCATGAAACTGGTAGTGTTTTTTTACTTACATAATTATGAAAGTAACATTATATGCGTATACATAAAACTCCAACTAAAATAATTAGTTTCTTATGAAAATATTCGCGTTTGTAAATAAAAAAAATGTTTTTTAAATGAACATAAAAAGTGCATACAAAAATGTAAAATTCCGATTAATTGATCTAATTTTTCAATAAATATAATATTTTTATTTAACTGCATCTAAACACAACAAAAAAATGTAGACAAAATCGCGAACGACTGCAGAGCAATTTCAAATGTTAATGTCGAAAAATAACAATAAGAGCCAACAAAATTAAAAAATATGAACTTGTTAGATTGAAGGCAATCATATTAAGTTCATAAATCACTCAAAAACTAACAAAATATTGTCACCTTAATTTAAAAAGGCAAATTTAAGATGATCTTTTAAACACTTTTATTTAAACAGAAAATTAGACGATTAACAGCTTTAATGCATCAAAATTAAATTAAATCCTGCATTTAGGTAATCTTAAGAAAAGTCATATAATTTATCCAATATTTTGAGTGTAGATTCAGAATTCATAGATGCAATTAGCTTTAACTATAAAATAATATTAAAATATTTAAATTATGTCCAGTAACATAATTTTGTATATTTAATGATATTGTAAACACGATTGACGTGAAATACCCTTGGACGGTTGCAATGAATTAAAATACATATAGATTGAAACAATAAACGTATGTAAAAGTATATATGAATAAAAGTATAAAAGAAAAAAAAAATATTTAAAAAATATAGCTATACGCATGTAATTAACTATCTAAAATGTTAAAGCATTAATTTTTCTGCATCGAATTCAAAGAATACAAGAAAAAGCAAAAAATCGAAAAAAGTATTTAAAATATTATAAACAAAGAATTAATCTAACATACTTAAGACTTTAAAAGAAAATAGAATTTATTTAGAAGTGAAACAAAGAAGAAAAAATTAAACATAAATACGAGTAGCATAAATACTAACGATTATTCTTTATGAATGTTTGTCTAAGATTAATTTATGTTTTTAATATTATTTTTAAACATTTTTACCTACATTTTTAGACAGAAAACCCCTTTTATGACAAACCAAAGATTATGTTTGATTTGAATTAAATTCATGTATAGAATCTTATAAAATATGTGTATATAATTAATATTATTAATATTTTATCTGTAAAGAAATCATACCAATTATGCTTTTGTCATTTTACATTTAAGTGAAGTGAATGTGTGAACATTAAACTGTTAATATATAAATTGATAGAAATTCTTCGATTTTACGCGAATTATGTTGTTGTGGAACAGAATTGTTTTATAAAAAATTAATGCGTTTCTAAGTTAAATTAGTTATTAATACACTTGTTTTCAATTGTTCAATTCAATTCACGCAATCACCAAAATGTAATGTTATATTTCTGGATGAAATTCCGAGAAAAAAATAATTGTTCGATTAAATGCAATGCATTCTGAAAGCAATTTCATAACAAACAATTACATTGATCCGAAAATAAAACTGTCAATCGATTTTGCACAATCTGCAGCTAATCGGAGTGAGCGACATTTCTAATGCATTACATAACTAAATACATAAAGTCTGAAAATAATTGCAAATAAGATGTGACCTCGCCCATCGCACATGCAGCAGTTTCCTTTGTCGTTTCTCAATAGCGATCGATCGGCTGCAGATGCGGCCTCTCACACGCAGCCACTAAGCGGAAGGTCACGTTTCTTGGGCAGATTTATAACCGACGATAAATGCACTAAATTTAGCAGAGAAACAGCCAATTGGGACGCCATGTCATGTTTATTACGACGCTGGATAAAGTTACTGTGCGAAACCGTAACAAATGACAAACGCTTTCATATCTTCATGCAATAAGTATTAACTAATTAAGTTTTATTCTGTTCGCTATTTATTTATTATTGTTTTGTAATGATCGATATGCTATTAATGTAAGACGTTAGACACCATACTAAAAATACGTACTCGTACGATGTTAAACAAATCGTCAGCGTACAATTCGTCTTTTCCTGTTTTCTCTCATTGTTTGCAACAAAAATAGTTCGTCATTGAAATTGATACTGTTCGATTATTATTAACAGTTTTTGATGAAATGTTCAACAAGTATAAATAATATTGAATAACTAAAATAAATTCTAATTTGTATTAATATAAAATATTGACAAATGCCTTTTCAATAACGATTTCAGAAAATTTTTAATTTTTCATGTTTTCTTACAGGACTAGCCGACAAAGCA
>JANSTS010008825.1:11105-33768 GCA_026546915.1 Sylvicola fuscatus | reverse complement strand
GCATTTTCAATTTAGTACAATGGCCGATTATAAAAACGAATGGCCATAATTAACTTTGTATTCAGTGCATATGCCGATTAAATTCATTAAATATGCATTTAGTCATGTAAATTGCATGGTCTGTAAGAAAAGAAATTGCAAGAAATGGCTGAGGCAATGCGTACCAGACATTACTTCCAAACCTGCGTAACGGAATTACTCACTGGTAAGTCGGAGTCCGTAGCCGAATTGCTCGGATCCGCCAGATTTAAAGATGTGTGGTATGTCTATCATTCTTCTCAGCACAGCCTAACAACTCCGTATTCACATTGACGAGAGTAATGGTTTTATTATGCAACATGTTTTATGTTTTAATACGCCACTGACGCAATAAAGCGTTTTAAATGCAAGCGGATCACAAATGTACCGATAAAGACAATGCCAAGACGCACTCAGTAAGATTTTCTCTGCATGGATTACCTCAAATAAATTCACTCCATCCATAAGTCCATATATACTTAATAAAAGAGTTTTTTTATCAATTTATTCACTCAGACACAGTTCTTGCGATAAAGCAATCAGCTAGCGTTGTGCAAATTGGCGTTTCCGCGTCTTATTTACTCCAAGTCCGTCTTTTTGCCTAATGCCTAATATGGCTTAATGATTGCAGGTCTGCAACATAAAATGTATGCAGTGCAACGAATGCAATGAATCTATAATGTCTGTGCCAGTGGAAATTGGAATGTAGAACACTGAGGCGGTTCGACTGTAGACAATATAACATCTTTGAAAAACATTCGTGTGAAACTTACAGCGGTACTTACAACTTATTATCAATTTTTTTCTTACGTTTAATGGCAATCTTTATGTAAAAAACGACATTCTGTATAAATTTTTGTTACTCTGCGTGCATCATTCTCAGACAAACACAAAAAAGTTTTTACTCATTTCCTGTGCATCTTGAACCGTCATTATTCCAATTTCATGTCAAATGTCCTACTTATATAATAATACTAACAACTTACGAGTTTTTGTCTAAGACTGCATATCGAGTCGAACTTATGGGATAAGATGACGCAATTTTTTTTACGTTCTATGCAGTTGCGTGCAAAAAAAAGAGTTGTCTACAACAATCAATTTTAAAAGAAGAGTGAAATCAAGGAATGGGAAACTTTAACTGCTAATCTTAAATGCAGTAAAATTCATCTTTATAATGAACATTTTACAAGTTCAATTTCATGTTAAATACTATATAAATCTTGCAGAATGTAATGCAACTATCGCCGGCTCAAAATGCACGCCAGCTCTTGATCTTGAAACCTCTTTAAATGTGAATGCATCGTTTATGTTAATATAAATAAAATATGTTCAATCGACAAGCAATAAAATGTCAAGGCGTCGCTGCCAATTTAAAGCTGCCAAGTGCCAACTTTTCTATTGCATACAAATTATGTTCACCTGAAAAACCTGAATACTATATATTATGAGTGCATCAAACTTTGTTTAAGCTTTCTAAAAAGCTCATACCACTTTTTCAATGAGAGCACAACAATTGAAAGTACTTCGCCTTTACGATCAAGACATCGTCTTGGAAGATGATTCGTCATCTGGAAAACGCGTTTGAAATGTTTAAGTTTCAACTCATGTATCGTTCATGATTTACGGTGAAATTTAAATTATTATTGCCATTCAACACGCATAAATATCAATTTTATCTGCATTGTTACAACAATGTTTGTTGCACCTTGGTTTATGTGTTTTGTTTTGAATCACATTTTTCGAATTACATTGACAACCCACGAGCAACGCGATTACGTAAGTCTGATAGGCAGAGGTGTCACATGTTTTATTTCCAAAATGAATATGTAAATTTTTTGATACATACCTAGCAGCATATAATTGGATGCTGGGAAGTTGGTTTCTGTGTGTGGATTTAAACAAGGTTACGATGATTTAGGACTTAAGTACAAGAATTATTTAACGTTTAAATAGTAAATACTTAAACAAATATTTTCTTTAAGTAGCAAATTGAGTGGTGCTTAAGAATATGTCTTACAGCTGCTGGCTCTTTTGAATTTACCATTTACAGCATTATATATATTTTTAATATATTCATAGTCAAATCTTTAATATACTTTAGGTTCAAATTTTGATCAGAACGTTTTCTTATAAATGTCGAATAAAACCCAAATTTTCTATAAACACAAAACAGGCTCGCGAAGAACAAGCCCACCTTGAAATGAAACATCGCAAAGAGGAAGACGACCTGTACAGAAAATTCGCCCGTAAGAGAGAGGACGAAGAACGTAAGATCCAGAGTGAGTTCCAAGACGAATGGGAGCGAGAGCTGCAGCGATTGACACATAAATTCGAAAAAGAATTGGCCACCACTCGTCGGAGCCGAGAGGATCACACTGTCCTCACAATGAAGCATGAACAGCAAAAGGAAGATCTTGAAAAAAATATGACACTTAGACGAATAAAGAAAAAGGAAAGCGTTACTCGAAAGATGTTGGAGCATGAACGGTTTGTTAATCTGCTAGTTAAGAATTATGTTGTAATAGTTAAGAAATTCATAAATTCTCAGATCTGAGACTGCCGCTCTTGTCGATCGACAATCCAGTGAGATGTTGGATTTGATCAGCGCCCGTCGCAGTGAATACATGCAAAGTGAGAGCATATTTTTGGACGACGAATTCGTTGAAGGCGTCCAACAGTTGGAGTATCCAATCGCTGTGCCGGCACCAGCTCCGCCAGCTGTCAGCAAATTCCAAATCTACACCGACCCCATTGAGTTTGAGGACGTTGACCGAATTGCTATATCGGTGGCTCAGGAAGACCAAAAAACATTTACGGACTTGGTGCGACAATTGGTGGGCAGATGTACGTCAGACATAGAAAAAGCTCGCACCATCTTCCGGTGGATTACTGTCAAGAATCTGAATACAATGCACTTTGATGAGGATCTAAGAGGTATTTATATAGATGAATCTGCTTGGCAAAGAGTTGCTGGTTCACAGTTTCTTTTGTATAGGAGACACTCCGATGGGTCTACTGAGAGGCATTAAATACGGAACAGAAAGTTATCATGTGCTGTTCAAGCGACTTTGCAGGTAACTGACCGCCACTTAACTATGGCAAAGACAGCTTTTTCTTTATCGTTGCAATCGGGAAGTGGATGAGAGCGAAAGTGATTAGTGCGACGAGTTGTTGCGCGTAAACGGCTTAAGCCGGTAGCTAGAAGTCCCTATATGGGGAGAAATCACAAGCTAGTCAAGACTTTACCGCCAATTTGAAGAAAAACGATATCAATCATTCACATCGATCAATCATATAATCGATAAATCTATTTTTAGTTATGCCGGTCTGCATTGTGTTGTCATAAAGGGCTATTCGAAGAGTGCCGGCTACCAGCCGGGAGTGAAATTCCAAGACTCACGATTCCGCAACTCATGGAACGCCGTGTATGTGGCTGGGGCGTGGCGATTTGTGCAGTGCAACTGGGGCGCACGTCACCTGGTCAACGCCAAAGAGGCACCAAAGACGGGACGTGGCAAAAACGACAGTCTTCGCTACGAGTACGATGACCATTACTTTCTGACCGATCCGCGGGAATTCATCTATGAGTTTTTCCCGCTGCAAGAAGATTGGCAACTGCTGAAGCGTCCGATCACACTTCGCGAATTCGAGAACTTACCATTTGTTCGGTCGCTATTCTTCCGGTACGGCCTGCACTTTGCCGACGAAGGATATGGCGCCGTCGTCTACACGGATGACACCGGTGCTGCGACCGTGCGAATCGCGATGCCGACTGACATGCAAGGATGCTTGATATTCCATTACAATTTAAAATTCTACGATAGCGAGGAGGACTCATATGAGAGTGTGTCCCTGAAGCGATTTGTGATGCAGTCGGTTATCGGTAATATTGTCGCGTTTAGGGTGCATGCACCTTGCTCGGGCGCATTCTTACTCGACATCTTCGCCAATGCAGTAACACCTCAAGAGTACTTGACGGGAGAGCCAATGAAATTCAAATCAGTCTGCAAATTTAAGGTTTTTTTTTTATTAAATCATTAATAATTAAATACTTTTTTAAATCGCACTTTTTGTCACTCTAGATTTGTTGCGAGGAACTGCAAACGGTCATGGTGCCACTTCCGGATTGTGCTAGTGGTGAATGGGGTCCGACAAAAGCGACACGACTATTTGGATTGATTCCGATAACACATCAAGTGAGTCTTTTGAATTTTCTTAAAGATTTCGTATTTTTATTGTTTTATATTCTTTTAGGAACCGCTAGTGTTTTCGGGACGCGCACTTGAACTTCAATTTAGAATGTCTCGTCCATTGACGGACTTTATGGCGACGCTACACAAGAATGGTATCGAGGAGAAAAAGCTTTCCAAATACGTCACACACAACGTTCAAGATGAAATCGTCAACTTCAATATAAAGTAAATAGTTTTTTTAATGTACAAAACGGTTAAGATTTAATGGCAATTATTTGTTATCACAGTTTCCCCGAAGAAGGACAGTACGGCCTTGACGTTTATACCAGGGAAGTGGGAGGATTGTCTCATCACAACAATAACTCATCCATTGAGAAGCATCTCCTGACACACTGTTGTAAATATTTAATAAATTCGTCTAAACGTAATTAAGAATAATGTAAAACATACTCGTCTCGGATGTCTCAACTCATCCGACTCATAAACAGTAACCGTTCCACAACTTAACATTTAAATAATCTGACATTAATATAATTAGCGTTAGAAATTGTTTTCTATTTACCATTAATGAATTAATCTTTAATATTGTTGTAAATTAATTATAACGTGGTGCTCCTCAAATGTGACACGAACAAAATGCCGGATTTGCAATACGAACAAATTATTGAGAAATCTTAACGATATGTAGTAAAAGAGAATGAATCTTATTTATTGTTTGTTAGTTATTGATTGTTAATTTAAAAAAAGGAAGTCTTTTTAATCATTGTAAGCTTCATCCCAAATAAGAGAAGACCATAAGCGAACACGTTCACATAAAGTCCAGTAGCTTAAGATACAAACTATGGGAGAAAAAAAACATTCAACTGCTTTCTTATTTACTTATTTCTTTATTAATAATTAAGATTAATCGAATTAATGACGATATTTTGATACAAAATTTGTGCAACGTAAATAATAAATAAAAGATTTAACTGCAAATTTGTTTTAATACTTCTTGGAGATCTTTCTGCAATTCGGCTACTTCTGCGTGTGCAGCATCTACAGCTGAAGTTTGGCTCCGAATCTCTAGCAAAAGTTCTTCATTTTTTTCAGCCAATTCCTTGTGATTCTTTCGTAACAACTCTATTTCTTTGAAGTTTTTCTGAAAAATAGAAAAAGCATTTTGTAGAAGATAAATAAGCCAAAAGTAAAAGGCAACTTACATCAACAAAAGGTTTTTGGTGATCAAGTTGTTTCTGAAAGAAGTCAATTTTCTTCTCTAGAATTTTTATCCTTTTCCCGCGCGTTAGTTCTTCAGCAGTTTTCCCTGCTGGCCGCCACTGTGGATTCTTGTCTTTGGCTGTCTCTTTGAGATGTTCCAGCACCGACAGATTTTCGTTGATGTCAAGACCATTCCACATTTGTCGGAATTGATGTTCCAGTCCAATTTTTAAGTTATCCTGAAACTCTTTCGTGATGACATCAATGTTGATTGCTTTCTGTAACTGCGGCAGTGTCTCCGGAATAACTACAAAGCTTTCTTCGCTGTAGACAACAAGAAAAGCGTACATTTACTTGAAATGAATAAGAAAAGCGACAAACTGTTGCACATCTATGTACGACTGTTGGGCCGGGGATTGTGCAATTTGGAAATAATCGTGTCGCAATTTACACAAACTCAGACCTAACAGGCGTCAAGAATGGTATTAGCTGGGAATATAGTAGAGCGCCAATTCTAACCTCACACTTTTTGCAATCTCCTGGTAGGCTTCCAAAAACTGTGCGCGAACAGTGTTGACTCGTTGCATGTAGACATTTTGAATAATATTTGCATTTTCAGACATTTTATGTAACTTTTAAACTGTCCTTATGTTCACAAAAAATTTTGTACGAGTCTTTTACCAAAATCAAACAAGTCAAACGTTGAAAACAGGTTTGAGTTAATATTATTTTGTATTTGTCTATTTTTATATTATACATAAAACGAAATGTTAATAGATATATATAAATTATGATTAATCTAATGTCACAACCAATTCTAGCAGTTAATATCTTTGCTATGTACTAAAAATGAATTTACAAATGTATACTCTCAAAAAAACAAAATCACAATTTATTTAATTAAAAATGTTGACCACCTTTTTAATTAATGTAAAAAAAAGATTATAATAATTTAATTAACATTAACATCAAATTCTGAAAAAGGGGGGAAACAAAACTCCTCTTAAGAAAATCTAAACTACAAGTAGTTTTGTATTAATCTGAAAATGTATTAATCTTTTTCAGAATCTCTTCATGTTATTAAATAAATTGTTTTATTGAAAAATAAACCCTAACTGCAATTACATTAATTATACTTAAATACTTTTGTAGTAAATAATAAATCGTCAATTAAATTTGTTGCGTTGGATATCAAAACTGTCTGTTACAAATAATTTAGTATTTAACTGTCATTAATAATGAATTTGAATTTGCCCCACCCGCTTTGAAATAAATTTGCGCGACCTCACTGGACGCTCGCACATCACCTCACCAAACCACCACCACTGTGACGGAACCGTGCAGACGCCAAAGTAAATACGCGTGTCATATATATTTAATGCACATGTATATTGTATTAATCCCCCTCCCTGGCGTTTAAACAAAAATTCATTTTCTCGCGTGTTCTAAAAAAAAAAAAGAAGAAAAACGTCGAACACACAGCGCTGAGTGCGGCCATTTGCAATTTTTCATTGAGATTTGAGTGTGTAGTGCGTTGAAACGCTGTGATACCTCGTAGAGAAGACTAAATTCATTTAAAATTCCACTGATCAGTCGATTGTTGTGAGAATTAGCTGAGTTTAGCGGTCGCGGATATTTATTGAAGGAAAAAATAATTGCAAAGTGCAGTGAGTGGAGAAAACAAAAAGATACTAGAAAGAAAAGAAGAGCCAAAAAAATATATAAACGACACAGATAAAGCGCATTTGCTTAAAATAATCCGAAAGATAAGGGAAACGCCGCCGCCAGAGAAGCGCACGTTTTTTTTGCAGTAACTGCGAACGCCCAGCGAGCAACTACGCTTCATTTTCAAACCAAAACATCAGTTAAAGCGGAAAATAAGGTAAGTTGGCGTTTATGAATTAATTATTAAGAAAACAGTTCATTTTCCCATATGCATACGCGGTGGTGGATTTGCCCTTTTTCTGACGTATGGTTCTCCTTGCCACCGCGCGCTCGATTGTGTCCGACTCGACCTAGGGAAATCAATACAGTGTGTACTATATATCCGCACATGTGTGCGTGTGTGTGAAAAAGGATACGAATGTGTGCGAGGACTAAAGAGTGAAGAGTGAATTTGCCTGTTTGCAAAAGGTTTTCCCAAGTGAATAAATGTGACAATAACGTTTTTCGTTTTTTTTTGTACAATCCAGACAAGAGACGCGAAAACCGCATGCCACAGCCCTCCGCCGACTCCAATTCGAACTGTTTCCATTTGTGTTCGATAATTAGGCTGTTGAATATGTTATAATGTCAATTGCATCGGCCGATAAACCCCAGCCGGCCAGTCCTTCAGCGGATTCGTTGGAAATGCCAGCAATCTTACACAAAAGAACTGTTTTCTTACAAATTTATTGATGAAATCAATTGTGGGTCATTTAATTTCAATTAACTGCCTTTACCCGCATTCTCGTCCATGTATAAATTAGTGGTTGTGGCAGCGAAGCAGGGGCGATATGAGCGCGTCCCCCTGTGACGCGAGAAGACTGTCCAGTACTCGCGGACCGCGGTGTTTAGCATATTATTGGGTTAGTTTCTAGTTGGCTAAAGGGTGGATGTTCGCCGCTGTGGTGGATGTGCGTGCATGTGTGTATTTGTGCGACTTTCTTGGCTATTGAATTATTGATTGATGGCACCAATTTGTGCTGAAGCATGTAGATAGGCCGCCCCCACTGGGAGCAACAACACCAACAATAAATACTGCCATCGCCGGAGAGAAAACGCGCACCAGTTCTAGTAATCAACCACCGCCCTCATTCCGTGCCAGCATAACATATTTTATTTAATTCACACGCGCACATATGCGTGCTCCCTACACATGTGAAGACAACAGCCACCGCGTTTTATTCAATATTTGTTCTTTTGCCGTTTTACAGTTTTCCTCTAGTTTTTAGATTTTGTTTTCGCATAGTTAATTCTTATGTGTACGCATCCTCACATGTGTGGCATGAGAAATGGGCACGAACTGGAGAAATATGCAAAAAAGGCACGCCAACCAACCTTATTCCAGTTTTTTTTTTACAACATTTTTTTAACACCTGAACAAATGAAGCTCTTTACTTTTTTTGTCTATAAATTTCGTTCTTATTTAATCATAAGGAGAATTTTGTCTTAAATTAAACTACTAAACATCTGAATCGCTTAAATAATTACAAATGAAGCCCAACGAATTTAGAACAATGAAAAGCGCGCCTAAATGACGCGTCACGCCAGTCCAGCGTGCTAACGGCCACGAAGACTTTCTGGGAAACCCACGGCGACGTTAACAATAATTTTTCATTAAGCACATAATTATACAGGAAAAGTGCGCGGCTGTGGCGAGCGACATAGCCACCAGCCGCCAAAGCCAGTCAAGTATGTAGAAAATGTGTGTGCGTTCGCGCTATATGCCAAGAAACAGCTTAACACATTGTTTGCGACTGTTCATTGGCTGGTTGGTCGCCAGCGCGGCGTCCGTGATCTTGACGGGGCTCGGTGTTATTTCCTTTATTCGCGGAACAATATGCTGTCAAATCCGGCCAGCAGCGATAACATTATGGTGATTAAACATAAACATTTCGCACACCAAAATACGGAATAACTTGCGAAGGCGTCACTGTTAATGTGAGAGCGCTTTTTTGGCTATTTGTTTATTTGTCCGCGACGGTCATGTAACGGCATTCGTCGTGAAGATCGCATATTTCGGCGATGCGTAGGTGAAAATATCGATAACCAATAATTGTAATCAGCAAAGCTTCCTATAATTTCGAGAGTACACTTGAAATTTTCATTACAAATTCATTATCAACGATCGCAGTCTGTCGCCGTATTTTCCTAAGTCGCACTCACTATCGGCTATCTCTTATCAATGATTTCAAAGGCGGTTTTGACATTTTATTGGCCTCAACATGATGTAGAGAATTCAATGGTATAGACAAAAACACGAAGACTTCAAGAACTTTTAACTTCTTAAAGACTTAAATTTCCAATACTCTAGATTTTATTGTGAGAGAAATTCAATTAAAAGTTCATTACCTCCCGAAGATACGATGTTTTCAATTTGTAATAAAATCATTTTCTTTTTAGCTCAGAAATAATGAGAAAAAGTTACGTGCCACTCCGGAATAGGCGAAGAGATTCCGCCACAAACAAACAAAGTTCGCTTTGAATGAATCGATTCGGTATAATTAATTTGCCGTATCAATTACAGCAGGGAAACACGGTACAGGTGTGCCTTTCATCACCTTGCCTCACCAGCTTGCTTTAGGAAACAGGAATATTTTGTACACTTACGGTTCTGCATTTTATGGGAATGGTTAAGAACTAAGTACTCGTTCAAATTTCGTATAGTGAATCACATCGATTGTCATTCAGTCAACGATCCCATTACGGATTTCCCGACTTATAAAGAATCTCACATCCTGTTCGAGTTCCTAATCGTTTGTCAAATTAAGTATTCCGGTTTTAAATGTTCTGGAACTTGTAAAAGATAATATTTAAATTATTTTTAATCGCTTTCTTTTATTTTAATCAGAGTTATTGTGCCGTGAATTCTTCATTCTCATAAGAAAACCATTTAGCAATGTTATTGACTTCAGTTCAGTTGTCCGTTTTCGTTTCAGTCAGTTTATCTGCGATATTTTTTAAATGAATGCTAGTTGAGAGTCCTATCAGTTCAGTTTTTAGTAAACTGTCAGTTCGACTGAAACTGAACTGGAGTCGCATTGAATGTGTAAAAATACTTAAGAAACTCGTTTTTAAGTACATTTTCACTCGCACCAAAACATTTTGTCATTGTCGCGATATTTTACTGCAAATCATCTTGACATCGATTTCATATGCCATTTATTACCTTAAAGTAAGTACCCCAACTCGTTGTTATTTCCCCGTTTCATTTGAAACACGCATTTTTACCATAAGCTGTGTACTATTAAAGAAACTTATGCTTCTTTTGCGCCAGCAGCCAGTCATGAATGCGCCACTCAAAAAGATAAGCACACTTTCCCGCTTTTATATTCACCTTTATTTACTTCCTCAAGCTGTTACCTTAGTGCATTAGCATTTCTAATAAGCTCGCATAATACTGAGGCGACGCGACGCGCCGATAGCGAGCGCCGTGCGTGTACCAAATTTAGATTTTATAAACTTGCGAAATTACCGTTAAAAAGTATAAGGTGACATGAAGACACATGTCGCAGCTAAGTGGCATGTATGTCTTTTGATGTGGGTGTAGAACCTCAATCTATATTATTCTATCCTCACGCGGCTTTTTGCATTATCAGACTGACAGTGGCATTAGATGCCAAGCTAGGAGAGAATGGAAATTACCTGCTAACTAATGTCTATAATTAAAAGCACCTGCAACTCTAATTCCAACGAAACAGGTGCATTTTGTCTTGTTTTGATTGGAATTTTCTGCATTTCACTTTTCATTCGTTATTTACAAGTGTTTTTTCATTCGTTAGTTATATATTAGTTGCTTTTGCTTTAGGTGCATTTTGTGGCGCGAGTACACATAAGCAATGAAACCAGAAATGTTGTCTTTAAGTATTGGAGTCAAGGTGATCGCAGCGAGATAAGTGGTTGTCTTCGATACACTCATTTCAGTTACACAATTGCACGATTTGTTTTGCAATACATCACCTTCCCTGAAGCGGTTGCTTATCGACAAAGCTGTTTTCGGATTAGGCATACCATTTCGCTGGCTGTTTCTTCATTCCATTGAATACTTTTGCCAGTCCATTTGTATGCAGATTTTGCCATCTTCAGCCGTAAGATCGTAATTCCCCGAAGATATATCTTTGTAATTCCCATACAATTGGATGTGGGGTTGGCTACTACGAGCGATTGAGAAACATCAGGCCGAAGCCAAGTGACCAGTAAGCCAGGCGGGCGGCCATTCACCTCAGATTACTAGCTGTATTGGCTTGAGGCATTACAAGTTCACTGAGAAAGAATATCTCGCAGCTTCATGGTTTCGCTAAAAGAGTTAACAATTCACATTGTTTTTACTATAGTTGCATAAAGACTTTTGTTTGGCTGGATGGGTTTTTTATGACTGAAAGGGCCCGGTCGCTGAGCTCCTCGGCGTCTAATTAAAAAATTGAGCTGAGCAAATTTTCGAATACGACGCTAATTCGCTTAAATGCCTGTTTCGACGCACACAAGACGTTTTAAAATTCATTTTATTGCTTTCTGGATCATGATTTCGCTTTCTTAGCAGCGATTTTGCTGTTGGCCGAGTGGATGGTCCACTTGGTTTTAATGCCAAAAAAAAAAATTATTTGCGAACGCGAGGACAAAAATAAGCATAATAAAGTTAAGTCGGTATGCGGCCATTCGCTGGCCTGGCTGGCCGTCGTTTGTAGTAAGATGGCTGGTACGGCTCGTATGATGCTTGAGCAATTTTTATATTACAAAGCCTCTCCGACTCCGTGTCTGTCACGCGAAGGAAGGGTAAAATACGTGAGGATCCGACAAAAAACGAGTTTGTGCTTCTTCAACATGGAACTCCGCGGGCTATAATGTTTTTGTGGCACTCTTGTATGTTATGTGATCGCTTTTATGCATACACATGTACATGTTATATATCTGCGACTTGCGAGATAAGCTGCTCCCAAGAGCCAAGACGCTGCTTGCTGAATCAAGTTTTCGCGTTAAATTCTGCTTTGCTGAATGATTGGTAATTGTTTCGTAAATTGTTATTTCTTGTATATTTTTATTATAGACAAGGTAACATTTCATCAAAAAAAAAAAAACTTAATTGGTGATAATATTTATATGAGCTTTTTTTATTTACCGGCTAAACTTTGTAGAAAAGGTTTTTTTGCCTCATTTTAATTACATTTAGAAACTATGCAAACAACGTTGGCATTTGCATAAAAGTTTATTTGTCAACGTTGCATGTGAAAAAGTCTTATCCTAGTTTCACAATCAAAATAACAAAGTGTTTTTCTGTTGGAAAACCAATCATGTGAAAGATTAAAGGTCAACCATGCCCCATCATGGTAAGTCTTTTCAAAACGGAACAAATAGAATCCAGATTAATTTTTAGAATTCAACATAATGGAGACCACGCGGATTGAACACAATTCCGTGCTGACAATGCAGACTTTACCAAATGTTTGAGCTGATGCCAATGCCAAAGTGTGCAAACTAACACGAAAGTTCTTAAGTGCTTGACTAGAATTGCTTGCAAAACAAATATGATATGCAAATAACGAAAATGGTCAATTTCGCCGTATCCCAGCGAATAATGTGAAATGCACCATTGCATTTCTGTGGTATACCGTTCCTAATAGCAGCTCGTAGTATCACGGATGCATTTCACACCAATGCGACGCGACCGTGTGGCTGAACGTGATTGGCTGCAGGCGATGTCGTTGCAAAGGGCGCTGAACTCCACGTGTTGTGCATTGAAAAACCCTTGCAAACCTCATTAGAATACGTTTGCATTATTCTTTTTTTGTCGATAACCACACATTAATCATCTGATAATTTTTAAATATTATGTCATTTTAATTAGATTCTTTTGTGCGAAATTCAGCCACTTAAGTTTGAGACTTGAGTGTGTACACAAAAAAAAAAACATTTGACTTAAAAAAGCTTCAAGTTGCAGTCATCGATTTCCATGTGAAATAACCGGCTTTCTTGACCGCGCTTATTACCATGATCTTGATTCAACCAATTCATTAACATATACTTGTGTGGATTGTGCAAATAATTTGCATTAAGAGGAAAAGCATATGCAGACAAAATTTTTATTAAAAAAATAAACGAAAATTCCATGGTAAAAGAAGAAGAACGTCTTGGTCTTATGTGATCGAACCGTTGGTGTCGACACATGTGAGAGGCTCAATGTCGAGATATGATCATCTTCTATTTATATTAATGTAGTTATGTGCAATATGTGCAATATATGCGTTCCGAAATGCAGCGCACCATTTAACTACCACCGAATGATAAATTGTGTCAGCATGTTTCGCTGGCATTCGCTTAATGGGTGGAAATTTATATGGTTTTTCGGATATTTAGTGTTGCTGAATTTTGATTTATGTTTTACATAAAACGAGATTTCAAGCTTAATTGCTGTAATTAATGGCAATCTGTTTACAAGATGTTGTATTAGATTTTAATATGTAGGTTAAGGCAGAATATGCTCTAATTAATAAAGGCGCTGCATGACTTTGATTATTTGATTTTCAATTAAGATTTCGTTGCCAATAACACATTTCTATCAATAAAGTTTCATCATTCCGGTTATTTTTGTATGCTTCAAGTTATCATTCCCCAAAACTCCCGCAACATTGGGTGAATTAATCAGGTTTGCATTGCCACGTAGCGCCTCATCATAATATGCTGAAACGTCTTAGCATGGCATCTTCAAAAATAACATATTCTGTATCTGGTCACGCAGGTCAGTATCAGTTTATGGGTCACTAGTTAAATTTGGTTGCCTCATGCACACAAGCAAACGGTAATATTAGTCATTATGGAGCGCTAAAAAGCAAAAATCGTTAAAACATATAATATGCGGTAAACAAACACCCAACATTTTTTGTATATTGTGTCATAAGATTCCTGAACAAGTTACCACTAAGACTCTACGAATATCTATCAGAAGACAAAATATTTTAATAAATATTCATAAAGTCGGCTGAATGGTGAACAAACAAGCGCCACGATAGAATTCAGCTTCTGTACAAATTGATCTTTAAAGTTTTAATGAAACACTCGTTCCTGTAATTTACCTGTATACATATAGGTATTTTGTGTAGGTGATTTTAATTTGGCGCAAATAAAACACTCGCAAGTACACATGCTTGGCTGAACTTGTTACTCAATCAAACTTGATCGCATCTCGAAGTTACACTTCTCCTATATAATGTTATCGTTGTCTCTACTTTCGCCTCTTTAGAATTATTGTTATGTAACGTCGAGTTGGAAAGTTTGCTTCATTCATAAATATTAATTGGTTTAATTAAATTTAATTGTGGATCGTGTTAAAAGAAGCATAATGTGACGGAAACAACGACGCGTGTATTTTAAAATGCGAAATATATATTTTATTCTTAATGTTAATTTCTTTTACTATCAAAATCGTTATTCAACTATGTACCGAAACTTACTCGCATTCTAGACATTAATCACATTAATTCTGACTACGAAGATGATTCACAAAGTGGTAAATTACTATAATTAAAACATCGCGTTCTCCTAATTTCTTCCTTACATTGTATGGTTGGTATTGAGCTCATAAAATCCGCGGCTCAGAACGTGACTTGCCAATGTCGCCGATGTTGCTGATTCATATGTTGAGCGAGTCTACTCATAAATTGCGTTTTTACTAGTTGCAGATGCCTTTTCATGCACACCAATCCATCAGACGGATTTTTACAACGAAAGTGAGAGGCATCTGATTGTCTCGTGTCTGCCGGTGGATGTCCTTGGCAGCTTCCAGCAATTATTTTCCAATCCGTCGACCATAGGTTATGGTCATCCAGTTTTTGCTTGTGCACTTTTTTTTTTTTATTTGGTCACAGCAAAAAAAACCGCACCAAATTGCTTAGTCGCTGTACATAATTGAGATATTAAATACTAAGCTGAAAAAAATTGTACATACTTGAATTAATATGACTGCAATTGATTTAAAACGTCTCTGTAACAGCATCTCGAAGGAAGACATTCATCTTAAAAGCGGCCAAGTGTGTCACTTTTTGAATATTAGAAACTCAATCTATTGGGGCGTACATTGTTTGCGTGGTTAGCGGAATAACATTATTCACATATGCGTCCGCCATCAATATATATTATGTAAACATTGCTAAAAGTAAAAAGGCAAGAGATCCAGTCGATTGAAGTATTTACAAGTTGCTATGTACATCGGATTTAATAAGCAACTTGCTCCAATTATGTATTTGGTCATGAACACTTAATTCATACTATGAAATGCCCGTTGAAAAGACAAAGCTGCAGATTTCACTTGATTGTTTATCTGCCCACCTGGACACAATCCGAAGTGTCCACCATCTATGTTAATGCGGCAATAAATATTGTTTATAATATTGTCATGTAAATAAAGGCGTATACACATGAATGCGTATCTAATTAGATTGATAGTTACGAATACATATATTTACGGTAAAAAAAAATGGCGCCCATTGAGATCTTGTGGGAAGTAGTAGAAACGTGAATTTCCTTTTTTGTGTCTAAAGACTTGTAGAACTAATAAAGTTGTAATACGACACGTTTTCAAACACGTGGAATTCAATTCATAAAAAATTGATAATTCAATTATTTTTTAAAGTTATTTTTAAAATCTATTTCCTGCCGCATTTCCATTTACAGTAAATTATTAATTATCGATCATTAAAATACATTTTAACAATTTCAATTATATTCAGTATTTAATTGTTTGCATTATTTCTCACAATAAACTATGCATCTTAATTAATTCAACAAAACATATCATGATGAATGATGTAACCACTCAAATCCTGATGAATAAACAAACCGCATTTGCCACGTTAACAGGCATTCAGTGTAAAAAATACTCGAATAAATACCTATAAACTTGTTGTTTTATATTTAGCGATGATTGCCTTTGATAATAGCGCAAATACGTCGTAATTTTAAAAAGAAATCAAGCTATTTTGTGTTTTGTTGTTTGTCTTGCCCAGTACATTTTCAGTACTTTATGGTTAAAGGAATCGAAATGAGTACTTTACGATCATTCTAATTATTTAATTTCAATAAAAGCTCATAATTCAAACATATCGACGCAATTGCCGCTGTAGGAAATGCAATTCACTTACGATGGATATAGATAAACAAACAAACAGCTTCGTCGACGCCCATTAGTTCAGATTATTTATAACGTCTCCTCATAAACTTTTGCCTACACAACACGAGTTGCAATTTTCGTTTGAAACTGTGCCAAATAGATGACACTTATTCTTGGGCTGAAGCGAAACCAGTATGTTGGCAAAATGGAAAAACTAAACACGCTTACTGTTACTGCCTGAACCACATAATATCATGATAAGCATTTTCTTAATTCTTACGTCTTAGAAGATATACCCTTGACTTTGTGGCACTTTTATGGACATTTTCTAAATATTGAATTACCATTTTTGAGTTGACGCGATTTAAGGTTGCTTCGCATAATTCTTTGGAAGTATTTGTATTCTCAGCGAACATAAAGTTAATGAAGCATATTTTATGTATATGAACAAAGAGTCAAGTGCACAAAAAACCGAAACAAGTTCACCTTGGACACATTACTTATGTACAGAATGTGTGTGCACATGTACAGGTAGAGTACGTGTTCCAATTTCGTCAAATCTCATGGTAAATGGCATACATCTGCAGATCGCGGTAGCAACCACAACAGCAAATCGATGTACGTTAAAATGCGGCTGCTTTCGATTTTATTAATACAAATCAATTGAATGCTATGATTAAATAAGCATCGATGGTATCCTACGTACAAACATTGAGTGGAAACTAGTTCTTGTAGCTGCTTCCCACTGTTATTTGTTGCGTAAGAATATTTGTAGTTGATATAAATCGCCCCGATGACACGATTTCCTTTATTCATGCAATAGTTGTTGATTATCTTAATGTTATGTAAATTTTTTCCATGCCAAAACAACACTGAGAACTTAAAGACCGTTCCATAGGAATCCAGTTTTGAAGTTCCTGGCGAGTGAAACCGAAATGGACAACTGATTTTTATGCTTGGAAATAATTCCCTTTACTTTCTAGGAAGGAAGAAATGAAAATCGAAATCATTTTTTATTAACAGGCTTAAAATTGTGCTCGAAAAATGCCTCAAGAAAAATATCAAAAAACGAGGTAACGACAAAAAGGCGACGCGAATAAAGTGAAATGACGTTTCTCAGGTTCAATGTCTTAAAAAGTATGTATATTTCGGACACTAAATCACTCGTTTCGTAACCAAAATGTGCTATGCTTTCTGAAAGAATTCAACAGAGCATATAAAAGCATTTTTTGTTGCTTATACCGCCATTTTTGGGCGCGCGCGCGCGGCAATGACATTCGCATCATTTCTCACTCATAAAATGCGGTCGTTGTGGAAAATTGCACTTTATTGGCAAGTATTTATTAAAATTGTAAACTTTATGGTTGTAAAATTGGCTTGATTGAGTTCGACGTGGCCAGAGTTATAAAAGAACTCATTTCCATGCAATTTTTTTTTTTTTTTTGCCACAAGAGAATGAGGAATTTACACCGGAATAACAAATTACAAATTTTTAGATCCTAAGTGTTAAATACGCAATAAATCGCTGGCAATGCGACATTTATCTTGTGTGAATGGTAACCCAGAAAAGAAATATAGTGAAAAGCAAACGTCGACAGAATTATGAGCTACAGTACTGAAGACACAGGGACATGTGTGTTTTATATGGAGCATAAAAAGTATACAATGGATTGTGCTGTTTAATTTTGAGCACTCAATGGCACTTACTTTTAACGCCTTTTAGCTGAAAAAGCAGCAATTTGTTTCAAGTCTTTGGGTTGGGTGTTTTCAAGATTCGGATAAATGGTGGCATATATTTGATTGTCGATATACTCTTGTATTGTAATGTTGACTGTAGTTATCGCGGTGCGTCGATTGATCACTTGAAAGGTCTTTTTGTTTGCAAATTAATAATAAAAAAAAAAAAACATTAAATGTCATAAAAGGTCATGGCATTCATCCGCTGAATTGATGAAGTGAGTTTTTAGTCATTAGTTAATAATACAAATTATGTTTGTGTTTTTTTTATCGCGAATTTAAAAAAAAAACCTGTGTTTGGTCTTGGAATTTAACAATTCGCTAGTTAGTTGAAATTCCATTCTTTTTTGTTATCAAATATTATAATGGGTTATGAAATATTTGTTTAAACAACAACAATTTACATTTTTTAATAAAATTAGCACACTAAAACATTTCGATTACGAAATGATCGTATTTCGTTTAATTTATTCCAAATCTTGAGATGTGTAAATGAATCGGGATTAGTTTCTTGTTTCTTGACAGCTTTATGTCTCCACTATAACACAAAACGTGTCCCTCCCGTCTCTGACTATGCCCGAAAAACTTTGCGCGCGCGAAGATGCAAACTTTGTCGCTATTCTATGTGCTCGGCATAACAATTACCTTTATACTTTATTTCTGTGCTAAACCAACACATCATCAAGACAATTTTATATGAAATTGTCATACATGTAGGGTTTCCTCAAATTTAACGCTAATTATGTTTCACTAACTCATTTCTCAAGATTGCATTAGCCAAATTGGTTGGTAACATGTGGTTACTCTACGTCGTTATTTCCAAATTGTGGTATTTGTCGACAAACAATTTAATGCTTATTAAAAGAATTACAAACGTGCATGGTTGAGTCACAAAAGAGTTTTAATTTAAAATTGTTTTTTAGGATAAATTTAATATTTTCACTTTTAAAGAATTTTTGTAAATACAACATTCTTGACAAATATATTACAAATTTCTTTTTGCGCACAGAAGTGGTTGCAAAAAATTCGGGGTTGAAGCAGAGACAAGAAATGAGAAAAAAATCTTGAAATTGAAATTGATTTCTTCATTCAATAAAAGCTACAAGTTTCCGCAAACGTGTTATGAATTTCGTTCTGGCGGTAAATCAAATTTATGCTCAACCCCAACTGGTTAATGTAAATACGCCGTTTGCAATGGCTTGGAATTCGGATATTATACGTGTGTCGACGTGAAGATGTATTATGTAAGCGCCGTCACATCCGTGCATATAGGGCTCAAAAATTGCTGTGAAATCAATTGGGAATTTTAAAATATAGATACTCGTACCTTATACCCGGAAAAAAAGTTTTATGCCTATATGTATGCATGCATAATACATCCAAGGATTCGTATGCAATAAATTCGTATTCGCCTGCCATCATAAGAACACCTCGCAAATCTTAGCACTGTGACATGTGTTTAATTATTTATAAACAATTTTTATGTTCGTTTTTATTTTCCAACATTCCTAGGCTATTTAGGAGCATTTTTCGCAAATTATGTAAATTCCAAATGTGCAAAACGTGCTTTTTATGCTAATGGTAAATTGTTATGGTAAAATGATTGTGAATATCAAGCAATCAACCGTCTTCTTGAATTTCCCTAACGACAAAATGTTTTCCCACAAATGTTAAAAAATCAATTTTTGCGTTGCAAAACATCTCAATATCATGCCTTGTTAAGTACTGACTGACCTCATTTTAACAATATTACATTATTGAACTACCGCCGACCCTTTTACCCGTGATATTATTTATAAAAAGGGTCTATTTTCATCATCTTAAATCCAAATCCATCGTTATAATTTTCGTATTGTCCCTTGTACCGATTTCAGTAAACAATTTGTTTTAGGAACTTCAAAAGTACCTTTTTTTGAAACTGCTAACTTTTCACAATGTTTCGCTTAAATATATTATATACATATAAACAATGGGCAGTCAAAGCTTTTATGAGTGCACGAAATTAATTTCATCTGTTTTACTGCTACAATACGTGTGGCCTTTACGATCCTTACCATTGTCCAGAAATTTTAATTACGTTTAATGGCCACTACAAGAAGCCTTTGAGAATTAGATTGTATTCATACGGCAAACAATTTGTGCTCTTTAATCGAAATAAATAATAAAAAGACAAGTTTTTCATCCATTATCAAATATAGTTAATATCTATCATTCTTCCCGGCTGGCAACCATGATTCAACATATTCATAATTAGAAAAAATGATTAAGCTATGTGATCGCTTTGTTGTATGAGTATTTTTGGATTATGTCCACGAACATTTCCCAATTATGCCCGGAATAATCGAGTGATTCTGACAACAGAAATTTGATAATGACTTATTTCTATACATTTGTTGTTGTCACATTTTCAAATTCCCTCGATAACGAATATTAGTCGCTATTCTATTCATAGAATGTAATCGTATTTAGTATAATTTCTCGAATTCTTAAAATGCATGTTTTAATACTAAAAAAAACATAGAATAATTTTTTTTTTACACGTAATATGGCTCAAGGCCTTCATTGTCTTTTTAGTTGACTGTCGTAAAGTATTGAATGGTCATTTGCTGTTTGTTCCCTTGTCTCATAAAACAAAAGCTATTGATTGAAAACATTGTTTGTTATTCATATTTCATGCTAAGTATTTATATACAAAACATACATTTTTTCGAAAATACTGGTAACTATAGCGGCTACATCAATCAATTACAAATTAAAAGCTTCGATGTTGTAAAATTTGTTTGACAACTTCAACACGGTCAATATTGTCTTAAAACTACCGCAAAACTATTTTCAGTCATTAACTGCCATTATAAAGTTTGTGAAAAGAGAAATCGATAAAAATAAATAAATATTGTCAATATATCAGGCGGACCTTATTACTTGCATGTTGATCGTTTATATAAGGACAGTCATGCCACTTCTATTTATTTCTTTTAAGCAGGAGTTATGTGGATGTATTTGGACAGAGCATGCAACTTTATGCCGCAACTCTAGATAAAGCCGGACGCTACTAAGCATAGAAAATGGTAGAAAGCAACGGAAAAATCGAATGCCCTTTAAAAATTCATAGAATCCTTACGGTGGGCACGCGATTCCATCATTATGGGAACTGGGAAGCTACATTTATTCTGACAATATTTGGCTTTCGTTCTATTCTATGCAAAAATTGACGTTGCTTATTGGTTTCTGCCGCATAAAACGACTTACCAAACGTTTAATATATTATGTTTTAGCTTGCAAAACTTCGTCCTTTTATTTAAAAGAGGAAGATTGATTTTGTGACAATACAGGAAACATATTTGTACTTAAAAATTGTGCAGCATTAGAAACGGAATAAAAGTTATTCCTCCTGCCGTCCAACGTTTTAGGGTTCTTCCTTCATTCATGTCTGTACTGTTATTTTACTAGAGCCGCGCGTTTATCCTTCTGTCGTTTTGAATAAATAATTTTTAACCCATTTTAGCGCATTTGAACGGCGCGGCGCGGCGGCTACATAAAGGCTCTAGAGGGGGCTGCTTATTTTCCCTTTACGATTTGCGTGTGACAAGGGTCTTCGACTGCCCCATAAGGCAAACTTGCAATTTTCGTTTTTAATGTTTAATGTTTTTAATGAATAAATTGACAAGCGAAAACATTTTCTATTAGAAAGGCTGGTGTTTTAGAATGTCCTGATCAAATTGTATGCGACTCCTTTTCCTACCATTGCTATAGCAACTGTTTGTTTTGACATATCTTTCGGTGCTCTATATAGATGTAAGTTTCGATTCAATTATCCTTTAGTGCAGCACACGACCACAAAATTGTGTTGACGAATTTGTTTACTGACAGAAGGGAAACGTATTTTTGTAATAGCTCCCATGTAAACGATTTGCTATCTAGAAATGAAAAGCTTAATAGTTACAGGAAATTATTTTCGTTGACTAAGTGACCATTAAAATGGTCTTGAAATTATTACGAAATATGCGCCTTCATATGATTATCGTAAAAAAAAATTTCTCGGTAATTTCAGTAATATAGTCATTATTATCGTATTAGACGTTTGTAGACCTGAGTAGCACTTTTCTTCAAAAATATGTTTTTCATTCAGAATAAATTTTCGTTTTTGTTTGCATATTTCTTAATATGTAAGTGAAAATGAAATCTTCTTGGTGGAAAGAAAATGCAAAAATTTAATATTTAAATTGTAGTTATTTGAAAAGTTGTAATAAGTTATTTAAAGGCTCTTCAAGCAGCTGCTACTATCGCAGGAAATCTTTGTTGTCAGACTGTAATTGTTGTGGTCTCTTGATGTCTCCTGCTGAGAACCAATACACTTGGCGTCTTGGAGTTGTAAATGAATAATAATTATGTACTGAAGTTTTTAATTTCCATGCCACGTATCCTTTCTGTAGATAATGTTCTGGGCATAACATGCGCCTAAACACTTATTTATAAATGATGATTTCGCCACACGACATGCGATTCGTATGCGCCTAGGCCAGTCGAGAAATGTACACACACACACACACACACGCCGAGTATGTAATTTCAATATTTACCTGTTGAACCGGATCATTTGAATATTTTAACTCTGTGCGAACATTTTACATGGATTCCATGTGTGCCAGATAAAGTGGAATATCGTGCAGGGGTGGCATTTTATTGCACATTGAGGGTGTGGGTGAAAAGTTGG
>JANSTS010008824.1:105304-118288 GCA_026546915.1 Sylvicola fuscatus | reverse complement strand
AAAGCTTGCTGATGCCGCGGATAATATATTTATGGTCAAATTGGTTGTATTGTTTTAATGTTGTTTATGTATTTTTGCAAATATGATAGCAATTTAATAATAATTGCATAATAATAGTAATTCGATTTCGATATAATTTTATTGTATTGAAAATTAGCAGTTACTCTTTTATATTGAACATCGACAATTATTTAAAAAGTTAATTGTAATATGCATAATGTTTGATGAATTAACTAAACATTTCAAAGTTTATAAACTTCACAATGAACAAACATTTAAATAAACATCCAAGCATGCGAAAATAGTAAAACGCACGCCGAACCACTTTGCTATGCTGTTAAACAAAACCGTCGGACGTCAAAAGTCGTTTTTACGCTCAACTTATTCTGTCATGAATATCGAATGGTTCTAAAAATGAACAACCTTATTGAGTGCAAAGTTGGACCAGTCATGTGCGTGTATGCAAAGCTGCTTTCCGAACTTGTGATAATAGCAAAGCTTTTGAATCAATCATTAAATAATTCATGAAGGAATTGGTATCAATTTCCCTAATCTTTTACCTTTACATTCGAGCAGACACAAAAAAGATATACAATTTATGTAAAGTGTCCTAGAGTCAATGTAATCCGAAAACAGTTTTCTAATCTTTTAAACTCTTTCTGAAATAATAATGACGGAATCATCGTCACCATTCTCGTATATGTTTGTGCCATACCGAAAAACGAGAAGGCCCAAATGGCCGTATCGTTAGCAAATTCGCAATAAATATTGTATAATATATGCAGGAGTAAAAGCTCGAGGATTTTATCCACATTGTCAATGTGATCATTCCATATCTGCATAAGTAATGAGTTTACCATCATTTATAATTCAAATATCAAAGAAACAATAATAATAATAATTTCGAATTCATCTCTACTAAATATTAAAGTTGGCCGACTTGTTAGTTTAAGTCATTTTAACAGGTACGACAATTAGTATGTGTCGGCTGTTGGGAAGCTTTAATAGGTTTATAAATTTTGGCTAAATTCATTGATAAGATTGACGCCAAGCAGCGCCCATAACAAAGTATATTTGCGTCATAGTTTACATGCCATTGTCAACCACAGCGGAATCGGCGTCTCTTGGCTGTTTACTGTTCGTGCACTGCATGCACAATAAACACACTTCAAACGAGTGCCGGAAATGCGCTCCAACATTCACACAAATAGCCAGAATATTACAGCACGAAGTGTCAATTCAATAGAACGCCGTTCAGAATTTCGCTCGACTTTATGCCTCGCGCTAGAACAAGGAGGGTAGCATGTGATGCACTGGCGAAATAATAAAGTTAACTGCTCCTCCATATTGATGCGGATGCCTAACGCCTTTTATTTCTGTCGATATGTGTGAACTGTGAATTGTCTGACGGTGGATGCGACAAAGGCAGCTGAATAGGTTTCAAATGACCTCGCGCGGTTTTCACATTGTGACTAAAATTAATTCTGTGCAGTAGGTCCTTATGCCCTTATGCAGCACAAATGTTTGGTGATTGGTGTATTTGTTTTTGGAATAGAGTTTTCGGTTTTAAACATTATATATTCAATATACTTTATTTCTGAAAAAAAAAAATAATTTACACATTCAATGTAAAAGTGCAGCACACGTAACGTATTCGTGCCAACAATAAATCTAATCAAATCTATTCATAGCATCAGTTTGGCTTATAAAATTGATTGCCTATTTGCCTCAAAGGATTAAAAAAAAAATTGGAAACTATTCAACATCCAAAAATCCATCAATAAAACCGACAAATTTGTTGAAAATTTGTATTTTTGATATTTCCGTAATTCAATGGTAGACTCAATCAATGTTTCTTTAGTTCAAATCAAATAAGTAAAGGTATTTGGTAATATTTACGGGCATGATGTAATCATCTTAAATTTACGATTATACCTTATAATCCTGTACATATTAAATGAGAACAATGGCAACTGTCGCACTGCACTGACCGTACAAAATACAATTGCAAGTTGTTTCTTAATTAAACGCAATTTGTTAACATGACACCATCCGTTTGTAAATAAAAAAAAAGGCTTTGAAGCCAACCAAAAGCGGTGGTAATTAATCCGCATTTGCAATGCACAAATTATTGTTTTCAGCTATGGTACGGTTATAGTCCTCGTTAGTTTCATGCTAACACAAATTTACATTGTTAGCTGTCGCTTTTAAGCTCACAATCGAAATAATAGCAGCTCACTATGGTTTTGTTGGTTCGGATGTGTGGCGGCGCTTATGCCCACACACTCGCACACGCCCGCTCTCACCAATTAACGCGCGAGCTTTTATTTTTCAGATAAATAAATTAATTCCTTAAGATTACCAAAAGCAAGCATAGAATTTGCACGGCCATTGGAACTCATTGCTGGCTTGTTGAGAAAACACAAGGGCGAAGGAGTGCCGCAAAGATGCGGGCTTGGCGTCATGCGGCGTCTTTGTGGGATATAGTGCGCATCACAATAACGCCAAAATTTACTTAAATTGTTACAGAGACTTACATGCGGGATTAAGCTGTATCAAAAGTTACACACGTCGCTGCATGAGCATGAAGGAGCGCACTCATTTCAATAAGCTGTATCATGGCACCGGCGAAGTGATTCACGAGCTGTGCAAAAATGGATCTTATCAGGAAGGCACGTACGTATTTAATTTTTTCTTTTCTTTTTCTTTTTCTTTATCTAGCTCTCTCTCTCCCCCTGTCTCTGCTACCCTTCCTTATATCCATATTATATGGTACAAACGATTGCGATACGACTTTTTCCGTCTCAATTCCGATATTATTTTATTGTTGCTCACTGAGATGGCAATATAATATTGGATTTGAGAAAGATATATACTTTTTCATATTTATACTTAAGTATGTACGAAATGCAGGAATTCTTATCCTGATCGTGTGTGACGCTTTGATACACATATATGGTAGTTGTGCACAAATAATGGACAAAATCGATTCATGATTGTCCATTTACATCTTACATCTATCTGGGCCATGCGGACGTACTGGGTTAGGTCATGCTTTCACAGACTTCGTTATTGTGTCCTTTCAATTGCACAGCCACCATACACGTACTCGATTATAAGCATACACATACAGTTAGAGGTATGATACTTTGGTTTTATATCCTTTACAATTCACATATTTGTGGGAGACAGTTTTTCGGTTGCCTCCAATCCAAGAACAAAAGACATGATATTGTCTATCGAATCAGAAGATCAACAGCAGAAGACTTCTAAATACATTTGCAAAACGCGTCCTGCTAACAAATACTGCAAATACGATGCATATATGTGTGCAGATTCCTGCTCGTAAGTCGTGAATCGCGATAAAATCTTCATGGTTCGGTTTTAATTCAAAATGTACATATAGGAAAATAACGGTTACTAAAATACGTTATCAGTCATAATTCAAACAACTATTTTGTCGTTTCTCGTACTATAATTAGTCAATGCAAATTCGTAATACAATTTAATTCAGTATTCCATGCACATTTATGTGTTACATATTCATGTTTCAAGTTGAATGGATGTTTCATCAAAATCATATTCGTGAGAAGAGAGTCAGAGGAGATGCATTAGTTAGATAAATATTGTTTGAATGCATGCATTACGCTTAAATGAGATTGGCTAGATAATAATTATTTTATTTTTTACTTTTTAATGTGAGAATGACCAAAATGTTCGTATGATAAAAATCACATCACTATGGAGTTGTATACACACGTCAATGTGCAATATGCAGTAATTGATCTCTAATTAACAGTACGAAACAATTTAATTTCCATCGATAGATTTCCTGCGGCATGCGCCTTGCTTGCGGATGGTCAAAAGCAAACACGAAATGTGTGCGAGCCACTATCAACGTTCGATGGCCAGAATAGCGGAAGCGACTCCGGAACCAGAAGCGGCGCAAAACCAGACAATTGCACTTCAAGCGGAACATGAGCGTATTAAATCTCTTTGTTGGTGAGTTTCGGAATTCAGTCTTGTTTTATGCAAAAAAATTATTTAAACTTTAAATTGAAATGCCATTTGTGCCATAAATAAATACAAGTCAAACTGTCATAGTGTCAATTGTCAGATTAATAGACTTCTATTTAAAAATGATTAAATTCTCAAAAACAATAAACAAACAAAAAAAAATGATAATAGTTAAATGTTGTTAATTTAACATTTTAAAATTAACTTATTAATTATCGTTTTAGAAAATGTAACTTACTACATAATTAATAAATCAAGTTTATATGAATTTGAAATTAGAATTGCTAGAAGTGTTTAAAGGAGAAAATAGAAGAGCAAAGAAAACATTAAGATGTACAATACATTCGTAATATTTATGTATGATATTAAATCAAAACAAAGCACACAAGCTTGCAAGAATTGTCTTCAATTTGTGAATAAATTTCTATAACATATGCTCGTAAATATTCATACTTACATGAATCATTTATTACACAAAAAACATGTTTGCTTAATACCATAATTGTCTCTAACTTAGTTATTTGCCGGCACAATGTTTTTTTTTATTTTACTTCAGTTGAAATAAAATTTTGAAGTCACTGTACTCAAGCCCAGAGCATATTGCCTACAAAATAAATAAAGTAAACCATTTAAAAATTCTTAGAAAAATTCGAGAATTTTTCATCCAGATAAACAAAATGTGCTTACCAGCAATATGAGTATAGCATATGAAAAATTATATAATGTACGTATGTTCGGGGAACTTGACTGATGGACAATAGCTTCAAGAAGAAAATTTTACGAGGGGAGAAATTACGACGCGGTTTTGATGCACTTACACTTCACAATTTAACACCATCTTGAAAATATGACGCCATAGTGAATTGTACAATAAATTAACCATAATAAGAATATCTCCTATTTTAACACTTTGCGCCCTGTCCGAATATGTAAGTGAACTTAACAGTTAACAGTCTTGCGGTTAACGCAAGAGTCGTTGGCGGCAGCGAGATTAACGGGATTTCGGCCTATTTTCTATTTTGCGATATGTGAGTTGGTATAAATTGTAATTGTTCAACGTCTGAATAATATAAATGGTACAATTTTTCTTTGTGAGAATAGTTAATTTTCTATATGATGCTAACTGATACCGGTGATTTTAAACCAAAGTTGCTTGTTTTATTGGTATGCAATATGTTAATCATTTCATTAGAAAGATTTTAAAAATAGTTGTTTTGTCAGAAAATAAATCATTAATAGCAATATTAATTTCAGTGCCTTCAAGGAGTATATTATGTGTTCAGAACACACTGTCCGTCGATCTTGTGGTGACATGACGGCAAACTTCACACGAGAATTTCTTGATAAGATATCCAGTTCATTGATGAGCGTGAGTAAAATTAATTATCGCCTCAAAAATGCATGGCATAATGCAAAATTCTAATTAAAACCATGCAGATGCACTGTGGGGACTTCAAAACCGAGCCAGGTAAATGTGGTGCGCCAAGTATATCAGCAGCACTGCAGGTGCCCTTCACCATAATACTCCTAATTATTGCTCACACCTTTATATGGACACTGTAAATTGAAATTGACCGATGTCACCAATAATTATGAAATGTGGGTTAGTGAGAGTGGTGAATTTCCGTGCAACAGCCACCCACTGGAAATGCTGTTTCTCATTTATGTTAATTTTTTATTTGTATTAACACGAATTATCATATATTTTACAAAATGTGTATTTAAGATAATTAAACAGGAGAAAAAACATTAATTGTATAAATTTTATAAATATTTTCTCTATACAGTACATGTACAGGTGTATAATATAGGCATAATAATAGCATAGTTATAATAATTTATTTCAAACAGTTGTAAATTAAATAAATTATACATTTATTCATTACATTCTTTCGTCCTTTCAGTTCACCCACATGCATTTCTTCCTTGCAGAAGCAACAAAAAAAAAAAAAACGAGAACTCACACGCATTATCCACATTTGTTTCATAACACATCCCCACATATAATGTATTCGCTTAGTCGTCGTTGTCCCCAACCTCCCCCACGCACATAAAATGCGTCCTTCTCTTCAACTCACTGTTGAGTGTCTATATCTTACATCTATACGAGTATATGTTGTACGTACGTATATAGAGTACACATGTCATCACAGCGAGATTATTCATACTCGCATAGTATCACATATCTATTTATGTATGTATATATTTGTGGTGTTTTTTTTTTTTATTCACTCCACCCTCTGCCGCGCCGCCCTTCCCGGCGCGCATTACTACTAAGGGTAAAATGAGATTGGTGTTGTATATTATTTTATTTTATTACTTATATTTCTTCTGTACTGCTGCTGGATTTTTTTACTCTTCTCCATGTGGCTGCAAAAAGAAGCAGAAACTTCTTACCACCCAGACGCATGGTATCATCTTTATCCACGCGAAGAGCTTTAAGCTGGATATGGTCTTATTTTAGCATCATCTCTTCATCTTTAGTCTTTTGTTATGGTGTGTGTGCTCCAACACTCGACTTCTGTAAATAAGATCGGCAATCTGATGGCAGGCCGTTTGCTGTACTGTACTTTGTAGCACGACGTCTTTTTAGTGTATGTTTATGTATACTAAATATATATATGGGTTCGTCACAAAATTTTGGTTTCCGCTTAAACCACTTGGATTTAGAAGTGCTCGTTTGCTGGCAAATTCTACTCCTCATAACAATTGTGCATATATTAATATCTAATCGCAATTGATTGATTTATATCGAACATTTTTTGTGCTGAATCGTATCAGTTTGGTGGAAGGGCAGAGGTTGGGGTTGATTGGGTGTGTGATTGAAATATACTACACGTACGTTGTGTGCAAAAGGACTGAGAGTAAGTATGACTTGCGTGTGCACTTATTTTGGTAAAATCTTTTTTTCCTCCCACAAGCTTTTTTAACAACGACTTTGATTTTTAAGGATACATTTTTCATTTGCTACTTGTTATTCATTATTTATGAAAACATTTAATGTTTTCATCATCTTTGTAGTTCAGATTTTTTAATAAGTAAAAATAGTTGTACGTTTGTTTTAAAAACTGTACAGGAAGATTAATTTCCTTGAACACCATTCAAATGCTCAAAACGCAATCGTTTTTTGTTATTAAATAAACCAAAGAAAAAATAAAACATAAAACATTTACACGAAGGGTAAATGAACAAAGCTCCTTGTTGAAATTTGTGCAAGATATCGGAAGAATGTTTCTCGTTGCTCCTTGAATGAAGCGCGGCGTAGCGAAGGTGAGGTGGTATTGCATGTTGGTTGTTCGCTTCTGGGGGGTAAGCCACTGCATTCAAGTGCAATGAGGCGAAAGGAACTGCCAACATAATGGCAGCAATTCACACGCGAATATTGCACTGCACAATTTAATTACTTGTTGGGAAGTTGTTTTACAATTTCCTAAATTACTGCCTGCGACATTTGAACCAAAAACAAACACAATAAAATCTACTTAAAGTGGAAACTTTTTTTTTTTAAATGTCGGCACATTAAATGAGTAAGGAACAACTGCAGTATTATATTGAAGTTGCAATCGTTGGGTCCACACAGTTGGAGGCATCGGCAAACATTATGCAGCTTACGAAAATATATTACATAACATATACAACGCAGTAGAATGCACATTGCACACTGCACGTCTAACATCATCATATTTAATAAGTTAGGGCAGTAGATTTTACTGGCTGACTACACGTCCGACAATCGTCGCATTTCTAGACTGGCAAAAAAAGCTCGTAAATTTTGACTATTAAAGTTTCAGTGGTCAACCGCGCACGCGATCTCGTCTCTTCTTCGTATGGTATTTATTGAAGCTCGTAAAACACTTTGATGGTTCCGAGTTCCGACCAATGCAACTGTAACACATAATTAAAACTGCATTGGAGTTTTTTTTTATGTGTTTCCCATTTTCAATAGAAACTATTCACAGTATCCTGAGAATATAATTCGTATAGCGAATACATGGAACCACTAAGACGTCCAAGGCTTCAATTCTATCATTTTTTAAATTATAATTAAACTTTAAGTTATAAATAGTATTAAATGATTTTTATTGGTTTTGAAATGAATTGTAATTATTTGTAAACAATAAAAATATACATAAACATATTTGATAAACATTTTAAATTAGTCAAACATATTTCCTTTAGCGGAGCATTTATTTTATATTCCTACAATTTAATATTTTTATTCTTTAACTCTGTAGATACAGTTTAATAACATAAATATTTACACATAAAAATGTTACATATACAAAATTTATAACTAATTCAATGTATGTGTATAAATATTTTATTATAATTGTTGTCAAGGTCCAGTCTATATAAATGATTCTATGCAGCTCTTCGTTAAGAAATGATCGATTTTTAGTTTTACTCTGGACGAGCTGTGAAGTAAATCATTTATCGAAATTGTTATTCAATCCGTGTTTCATCCGACTGCATGCAAAATAAATTCAACCAAATTGGTAGAAATGGACCGGAAACGCGCAGCCGGAATTATTAAGAATACTATAGAAGTATATTAATTAGAAATACCTACATACGTCGCGTCGTATTCCGAATGAATAGAAAATTATACGTCAACTTTTAACTATAAATGTATCGTGTTAACTTGAACTTTAAAATTTTTGGCATTTTTAAAAATAATGTAAAATTTTATTAATTTTAATTGTAATTATGTATAGATTTACGTAGTCATAATCAGCAGGAAACTCATACTATAAACAGCAATTACAATTTCATAATGGCATATGCGAAAAATTAGCCTATTCTTCATAAGCCTCCATATAATTATTCGAAAGCGATTTTTTATTCTTTGGTTTTCAAGTGCCTTATCTGTTTAACGATAAAAAATATCGAGCAACTTAACTGTTTGCTGCTGAAGACTGGCGGATTTATAAGGTCATGGAATTGCGTCTATAAAGGCTTTAGTAAATTATGCCTCTACACTTTTATGAAATGTATGCGATTGAGATCTTATTGTGATGAATCAATTAATGAAGTGTGTAAATGAAATGGCGGCTTTTTCAAAATTTCGACAAAGTTCAAGAGCAATTTTTTGTTTTACCAATAACAATTCAGAAACATATCACGATAAGAAAATTTTTCAAAACATATCTTACGACTTAAGCGGTGGTATTATGTAATATTTTTTTTATATTTGGTAGCGGACGGTCGTCCATAAAATTTGACACGATGTTTATGATTGTTTTAAATATTACCTTTTGGACATAGAATGTATATTGTGATGTAAAAAGTAGCATCTTTAAGCTAGTCATGAACGCGCTCAACATTTTATTTGGCAGCAATTTTGTTCAACACATATATGATGTATATATGAGCCACGCGTAATTATTACTATGCTAATAAGCTATGGTTGGTGTTGCTGTTCAAATGAGACTGCCTTTATATCACGACGATATCGATCACTGGCAGAGCGGGCATCTGATGTGGCAGTGTTGTTGGTCTTCTTCGAAGAGTTATTACGAAAACTTCCATGGCGTGAGCCATTTTCCTTGTTGCGGCGTGTTGATCGTTGTCGATGTGGATTCAAGAGAATACCTCGACGACTAAGACGCTTGGTGCGTCCATGCAGAGACTCAGCACTGGCACTGAATCCGATGTTATTTGAATCAACTAAAAATATTTAAAACATTGTAGTGGCTTGTGAATTTGTGAAGTCGCACAAAAAATACCGATTGTTGATGTATAGCTGGTTATATTCTTTAATGCTGATCCACTATTGCACATATGCATTTGTAGTCCAGAAGCCGACCCATGTTGGATTGGTCGACGTCGCAGTGATTTCTTCTTTCCATTATATGCTTGATGGTAACATATATCATCACAGTCGCTAGAATCTCTCAGTCCAGAGTCATGAACTTCAAGCGAACGGGCTCCTAAAAACCATTCAGATCGTGTTCGCATACGGGCTGTTTGGCGTTCATGAACCTTTAACACGAACAAACGTCAATCAAGCATAAAAGCGTATGCTGTTCACAATTTCAAGTTTTAATATAAAAAAATACATTTACATATATACAAACAATGTACAAACAGAAAATTGTAACAAATAAAAAATACAAAATTAAAAAAATTAAATTCAGTTTTTATTAGTGTAAAATATTCATTTTTTATATAATTATTATATTGTTAAAAAATGATATAACAATGTATATTTGTAGAAAACATTGTGAACAAAGGATGGAATGTATCCAGGACCGCTGAGATCAATAAATATTATCGAGATTTTTAATAGGCAGTTTTCATGTTAACAATTTATGTTGTATTTAACAAGTCTAACATCTTTGTATTTAATATAGTTTGATTTAAAATCACCACCATCCAAAAACTGGCAGCTTGTCAAGAAATAAATTTGATCTAAATAATTTTTATAATCATTACAAATGAAAAAACGTCTGATTTGCGGTTGAAATTTGATCAATTTTTTACATATCAGTGTTCAATATTTACCAAAATACCAACATATGTATTTAATGTGCAAAATAAACCTAAATTGATTTGAATTAACTAACACACATCCATGTTGACATTAATATAAAATTCTACGATTACAGTTCTATTTTTTTAATATAAATTGTGATTAATAATTAGGAAATCATACAAAAGAATTATTTTGAAGAAAATGTGTACAATAAGTGTGGTTAAAAGAACGGTTTCTACTAAAATTTTACAAATATGAGATTCAAAGAAAGTTAATACAATACAAATTAAGTTGAGCGTTAATCAAATGTTAATCAAGTCAAATTGAATACAGTGAAGTTATTACTAAGTGAGGAATAAGATCAAAGTTTATAGTATGTCATCTTAACCAACCTGTGGTAAATATGATAGACTTCTAGTGCTTTCGGCGTAGCGGTTAACCGCACGTAATTCATCCATTGTCATATGGTTACTTGAATGTGTTGAGGGCGATGATGTACTATTAGACGAACAAGATCCTAGTGTTGAGGGCTTTTTATTGGAAAACAATTCTGGCCCATCGAGTGATACAGATAGCCGTGCGCACGATTCCAGAAGCGTGTCTTCGGGTATGACTCCCAAGGAATTACCGTTGTCACCGGCGACCGATGTGCTTGTTGTTAGCAGAGCTGGTGTTGATTGCGACTCATCTTTATCTTAACATATGTGTAAATAAATTAAATCAACGGGGTAAACATGTAAACTTACTCAGTCCGATTAGCTTACATTGGCACTGTAACCACGTCTTTTCGGCTTCTTGAGGAAATTGTCCTGTAAACAATAATGATTATCATTTCTATAATTACAACATTTATTAACTAGAACAAACCACCACAGCAAGGTTGGTCGGGCGATTCCCTTGGTGTAACCGGATATCTAAAGCTGCATATCCACTCTTCTTGGACACGTATTACACGCCCCGTTACGCGTGCATAATACTCATAGTTGTCACGTCCGAATAGATCGAAATCCGCAAATTGGTCAATCATCTGTTTCATAATTCTTGTAGCTACCTAAAACATATTAAATGTTGTTAGATAGCACTAGTTTAATTGTTTCATAAATTGAACATACCTTGTATCGAAGGACATCGTCCATGGTAGCCGTTTTGCCATCATCACATGACTGAAAGAAACTTGGAGCAACGGAAACACCAAGCGCTTCACTAGTCATTCCAGTTGCACACTTGTCGGCATTTATTGCAATAACACGGAATGTTCCGAAGAGAAGGACAAGTAACCGTTGTGTATGTCCCGGCAAGGACATAATAAGCCTAAAAACAGATTAAATGCGATTATAACAAAGCGGTTCATCGAAATAATCGTCGCGAAGATGCAGTGGTGTGACGCATACTATGTGCAACAAGTGGTCTTGGTAATAACAACAATTTACGACAAAGAATAAGAATACTTTTATTGTCTAAATTCTAGAATATAAATGTTGTGAATTTCTGAATTTGAATATAAAAAGTATAATACAGACAAATTGAATACATGGAAAAATAGAAAATACAATTTTTTTGATTTTTTTCTACAGAATAGTATGAATATGTTAAATGTTCCACTAATCAGCTCAACGTTGCAATGGAATGAAGGATTTTGTTACGAGATAATAATTAAATTAACATTTAAATTGCTTAACGCCCATTTTGTCGCACATGAGAGAAACCTAGCTCATTTAAATTAATTGTTTTTTCCTCGATTCATATGAAGTTTTCGAGTGGGGCAACTAAATTAGAACATAATATATTAAAAATGTATTCTGTTGCCTTGAAGACGCAAAAATCGAAAGTCTTAAATGTTTTTGTTGCCCACGCTGTGATAAACATTCAACTGTCTCCTATATAAATAGTTTTGCTAAAATATTTAATGTTTTATGGTGGTTTGGGTTTATTGACATTTATGGTGCAGATATTATCTAAGTTCATAACTTAATTTTTTTTGTATACTTAAAATGACGGTTACTTATATTTTAAAACGGAAATGTCTTATCATTGAATCGTTACGACTACTCATTCATACAATGACTTGAAACAGAGAAAAAATTAATAGCTAATTGAATTTTATGTATAATTGATAATTACGGAGCTCAGTTGAATGAATTGTTAAATGTTAGTTTAACTAAAACGATTCTATTCTTATCGTATTTGAATTTTATTCTTTCATACCGACACTTAGATATGCTTCTGAGAAATGGTTTGTTCTATCATAAAACATTCCAGCCCAAATGCAACGAGTGTGTTCACCATACTCATTCTAGTGAGCTTATTTAAGCGACCATAATTGATGACAATTGTTGAGTTGTCAACAATTGATCACTGATCAGTGAGAGGGGAAACCCGAATTCAGAGCGCATGTGCCCCAAATGATGAAATAGGCGTGTCACCGTTATCCATGAGAGCCTATAAAGCATAAACGCGGTTACCAACATACCTACATAGGTAGTCAGTGGACA
>JANSTS010008824.1:77443-91317 GCA_026546915.1 Sylvicola fuscatus | reverse complement strand
TTTGAAAATCTAAAATAGTCACAGCATATTCTCAACACTGTTGGTAATCTTCTTTAATGTGCTAACATACATAAGTATACCGACAATATACATGATTTTAGTATATAATATGCACTATTTCAATATGTTGTACTTTTAATTACAATTATTAATGATAACAATATAATGCCAATTTGGCATTGCCAAGCAATGAATGACATATATGACAAATTAGGAAATACGCAATGTGATGTGTTTAGCGTGTCTTTATTCATGTTATTGCAAATATCATATATCTTAAATAAATTAAATTCATATAATTTGTTGAGGTATGTATATTACTTTAACGTATTTATTCCTGTTAAGTTATTATGGCAATTTTTTTTACGTTAAAGATATATAAATTTAAAATGTGCTCAATAATTGGAAATAAATATTCTGTAGTTAAAAACAATAAACTATAGTACACGTAAGTAGTAACTAATTCATTTTAACTCCTCATAAATTCATAACTGCCAAAATGTTAAAGCAGCCAAAACTTATTCACTCACACTATTAAGTAAGATCTATGGCAGCAAGTCCATAAGTTCGTATGATGTCACGCTCAGTTGATTCGTTTAAATTACATTGTTGCAATAAAATTATTTGAACATTTATCTTCGTTTGCTATCATTAGTATATAAGATTAAAAAAACTGTTAGTTGTATACTACCTCGATCAATTAAATCTGCAAAAGTCGAGCGATTGAAGATCCATACGATCAGATACATCAGCAAAGAACGACACATTGTTAATTTATGATTTAATAAAATTAAGAGGAAATTAACTTTTTACTAATTTGTCGAATATGCTGGTCTGAGAGAACTTTGATTAATTACAATTATAATAAAGAAGTAAGATTTGCGATTTGCCTTTTGAACAAATATTACAATCAGAAGATTATTGATTTCATATTCGTGAATGAATGTTTTTTCTCCTACACGTAATAAAGATTACTTTTTGATTAAATTCTTTTGCTTAAGGATACATTTGGGTGTTGTACGTATATAACTATTGCGCCGACCCTCCCTGCCGCGTGTTTTTTATATTAGATTTGGTAAATATTTGTATAATGATGATAAACCGATTTGTCTGCAAACTCCATGTAACATTATATACAGCAACATAACTACGTCCAGAGCCAAAGCTAACACATATTTGTTATATCTGTTCAAGTGCGGTTTTTAAGTCCGGTATAGCAAATTCACCAACCCAATGGTTTGAGTATTTGTTTTGTGTCGATTTTATGTTTTAAGCAATTTTAGATCCCTCTTCCTATAGATTGTAATGTAGGTATAAATGTTTGCATTTCACCTTATGATTTTTCCCTACATTCTCATAAAATATATATTTGAAAAATCCCAAAGCATACAAATGATTCGTGTTTTGGATTTACAACAATTAGTAATCGTCCACTATTTCGAAAGTGACACCACTAAAACATAATCAACAAAAAGCCATTAATTATTTTTTGCAACCGCCAGCCAGAAGGTAGCGGATAAAGATCATTATTTAATTATATAGATAGGCTTTATAAATGTGTTTTATATTTTTTTATGCAATTTCATTTTAACGTTAGGGACAAAAAGCGTCTTGACATAAAGCTTAATAGTTTAGTCGGACGATTTCCATAGTTCACATATGGCTTTTATCCGTTACTCTCTGTTTCATAAACGAGGAAATAGACAATATTACACAACTCATGAGACCCACTTCTGAATGGTCATTCATCAAAGCAGATCGTTGCAGGTGGGTAAACCTTTTTTGCGGTCGAAATGAATTTTTGTGGAAAAAATTTCTCAACCATTTAGCACGAAATTAACTGTGTAGGCATATTTAAAATGCGTTAATTATGAAACATGATATTAAAAAGTAAACTAAACTTTAACCATTGAGAGGATGTTTTTTAATTAAAGTAATTTTAACGTCTTAGACACACCATATATAGGAATAGACTCTCTTTCTCATTCTCTAGTGTCTGTAGACTTAAACCAAATTGCATTAAATATTTACACAATTATTTAACTGAAATAAATTCAATATCATAGCTTCGCGTGCATGTACTAATTAACATCCCGCCGTGCTACTGTGAATAATGGAAATTTATAACACTATTTTCTGTAACACTAATTGAGACGCGGTTTCAATGTATTTCATTTGTTTGTTACTTGCTACTCGCCGTATTAGCACCGTACCAACTGCGTTACAACTATTAAGTTATAATGAGCGAAATTGATTGAAAATGTTGTGGTATGATTTATGAAGAAGTTCATGTGTCTTATGATCGTGTCAGACCGCAATTACCCAAAGCACACGTGCCTCTGATTTATGGGCCTCTTTCGCCCAACAATTTTTAGTCGTGAACTTTTTAGTGTATTCACGTAGTTTCACATTGACTTCCGAACAGAAATGCAAATTGCATGCATTTTCACAACGATGGGGGGCTTTGTCGTTATGAGACGCCATTAATATCTGTAAAGATTTGAATACAACCTTTGGCAATTTAAATAAATAAATGAAGGGATTAATAAACTTATTGACTGTTTCATTAATGCTAACCAGGACGTATTATTGTTAATGTGTTTCTGAATATAAATTATGTGCGTAAAAAGCTTTTCCGAAACTCTGTATCGTGTTTCGATTATGATGCGTTGAAAATATTTTATGGTTTTCTTTTATACGTTTTGTTTGTCGAATTAGTCACGTAGTTCAATCATTACACAAATATTGTATGTTTTTGGAATATGTTAAATTGAATTGTTGGTGCAGCTTAGTCGAATGTTAACGAATGCGACATACATACACAACTGTTAATGAGTGAGCATCAGTGAGAAATTGGGATTATTGGGTCAAATATCCGACCTCGGTTTCGTATCTCATTGACGATTGTTTTTCTAATATTAATTAATTGATTGTTTGTTAATGGCGATTTTTGAAAAATTATCGGCAACTAATTTTTTCCTCTTAATAAGCAGTTTTCTTATTTACTTTGTGAAATTATATAATCATTCTCCCAGACAATAGCGCATAAAATGCTTACCGCCATTAGTCGTCTGTCTTTGCACTTTCTATCATCTCTCAATTTGCAGTAATTATCCACTGTAACATATCCGCTATAAGAGCAGATAACCCTCAGACAACATGACTTTTATAAGGCAAAAGAGTACTTCCAAGCGGCACGCTCTTATTTCGATGGACGTTTAAAGTGTCGGTTGGAGTGACGTTAAACTTCAATTTGCGTCGTTCCAAGTGCCACACTTTTTATTATTCATCTTGCACGTTTATGCGGATCATTATGACCAATTTGTTAACATGTAAATTGTTTAATTTTAAAATATTATACAGGTGTATTTGTTGTATGATTTGTTGATACTATTTACTTTGAGATATGGTTTAAACTGCATATTTACGAATAAAACTCCTTAGTTGTAAACTTTACGATTTCTTAACATTTTTTTATTTCTGTTATTTATTGTATCACATTTGTCATCCAAGAGCTATTGTATGCTTTTGACTTTCGCAAAATATAATTTATGCAAATTTTAATGAATATATAAACTTAATAGCCTTTTATAATATTGCGATTATGGAAATTGATATAATGGCAGGTGATAGTCAAACTTTAGTGAACTTTTTAATGTCATTTGCGGGGTGGGGTTTCCCTCTAATATTTTCCCTGTCTATATTTACATTTTTGATTGATTGGATTCTATACCGTATACTTTGTGAATAATTTATCATAAACTTTAATTGATTACACGAAACAGCAACTTGATGATCGGATGGTTTTCTGTTAACCATATATTCTGAATTTACGTCAACCCCAATATTTCTTGGAACACATTAACTCAAATTATTGTAAAACACTATCAAAAGAGTACAGCATATCTGCATAACAAATAGAAAATCTTCAGTGACTCTTCGTCAACTATATTCGATAACTACGTGAAAAGTCGTATAAATGGCAAACACAAAAAAATAATTCTTCAAACACACAAAATCTTATTAAGAGTGCCATACCATACAACATTCATACAAACATTTCAATATTTTATGTAAATTTATTCAAGAAAACTCACATGCATATGTGAACCACCGGCTTGCTTGCCGCCCCGCGCTACGTTGGTCGCTGATCTTATGAAAATAATAATAAAAAAAAACGTTTAGAGTTTCATGGAGAAAGTATTTCCCGCCAACAATCTCCGCGTATAAAGCACGTTCAATATTCGGCAAAATTCTTTTAAGATGTGCGGGAAGGCGTACGCACTTCGTACATACATACGACATGTCTGCAAATTTCGCTAACAATAAGCAATAATTAATTGCGGCGCTGCGTCGCGTCTTGTTTCTCTGAGAAGAATGTGAAGACAAAGTGAAAAAGGCCGTTTGGCTGCACGTATTGGTTATTGAACCGCATGAAGAAAACTGTTGATGTGATGATTGTAGATTGGTTAAGATTTACTTCCTCACAACTTAAGTAGATTTGCACTTGAATAACGTGTGTGATCTTCAGATTTCAACACTGTTACTTTTTGATAAGTGCGAGTCCTCGCGTTTGTTTGCATTTAGCATTTTAGATGATGTCTGAAGTGGCTGTTACATTTGTTTTCAATTCTTGTAGTTAATTTCACTTTTTGACTTTTTAGCATTACATAAAGTATTTTTGTTCGGAAACTGAATCGTAATAGAGATATTGCAATAATAATAAGATTCCTGCACCATAAATATGCTGTAAGCCTATGAATGAATAACAAATCGTTTAAGCCAACCTCTATATACTCGAATACTGGCTCAAATATTTGTCTTAATTTGTTTTGATAATAAGTGACCTATGCAAATAGTAAATATCTTATAGCATATACGAGTAGGCTTGTTTATGTAATTTCCGATTTGTCTTAGTATTTTTGGGTGTTTTCTCCGGCAATGTCACAGTTCATAATATTAGTCATGCACAACCCACTTGTGATCTTGTCTCCTTGTGCCAAAGATTTTCTATGAATTTCAAGAAAAATGAAAGCAAATTGTGTTAGTAAACATAATCGAACCAAAATGAAAGTGGACATTGGCATTCGGCATGTCCACTTTTATGTTTAGTTAGTTAATTGCCATTTTGTTTAATATGTAGGCAATCGTACAGCGCATCACATGACACACACAATGATTGTGGCCAAAGTGTCATCCCACATTATTACTTGAAATCGATATTAGGTTTTTGTGTGCTGTATTGATTGAGTATCTCGACGCTACGATTCCCAGAGGCGGCATAAATCTTTAAAATGTTTCACAACTTCCAGCTGTTGGCGTCCAACGAGTATAATCTGTGTTTGCGTCCTCCACATATTTGAAAGTTGACATAATGCGCAGACTTTCTTTAGTATGAATTTTATAATTTAAAAAAGAATAATGTTAATATATATATTTATTAATTAATACTTTGAAAAAAAAATTGGCAGAGAGGTCCAGTTTTTCATGAACGCCAACTTCTAATCGAGTGATCCTGAAGCAAAGATGCCAATAAAATTAGAAGAAATATTTAATATATAGAACAAGCATAAACCTATTTTAAGAGGGCATTTTTGATCTAACATAAAGTATATTTTATGAAAATGTTTGCATTGATGAGCTGATTATACAAAGGTCAAAATATACCAGGATAAGAAATTCAATTACAATCTGTGGTTCAAACGAGTAAAGCACGTGATCGAAATGAAATAAAAAATAAATGCCTCCGAGTTTTTATGTTAACTGTATAATCAACAAATCATAACATATGTAAATAAAAAAGTTCAAGGTTAAGAGTTCAGAGAACATAGTTCGTATAAAAATTCCTTAATGTGCAGGAAGCACATTCATTTAACCTTCATTCATTTTAGTCGGTCATGGTTGACGGAAATCGCTGTTTACGTTTACCCAATTTTATGATTTATGAGATTTTCTATTTGCGGGTTGCACATCAATTCGTATATAGATGGTTGTCTGTCTTGTGAAAATCATTAACAATCAAATGTTAAATTTTATGTTAATTTTAATCAACGATAAAACTATTTATGTCTCATTTAAAATATTTGTCAGCGAGAAAGTGTGTCAGCGGGCACTCATATAAAATGCTTGCGTGGAGAAAACCAACATACGCTGCATGAGGTTCCTCTAATGTAAAATTTTCGATGAAAAGTGACTATATGGCTTTTGGTATAGTATCTTATCTTACGCCTGTCGGTAAGACTAGCGCGATGACATTTTGAACATATTAGTTTGAAAGGGCTAAGCCAACATTTTCAAGTTGATTTACAAGATGTAAATGATTTTTCACGATGCGCCATTCATTTGTTTACGCTATTAAGATATTTAGTTATTGTGATTTTACTTGATAAAAAATGCTTTTTGTTATGTTTTTCAAAATAGTTTTTTTATTATTTTCTTATAAAAAGCCTTATAACTATATAATGTCATCGTAAAAAAAAAAATTTACTTAACAATTAAAATTAAAAAACGGGTCAGACTAGTTTTTTGTGTTCACATTTCATGGGTCGATGTAGTTCGTTTTGTCCTTGGTCTGATGTGAGGAGCATGTGAAGATGATGTTTAGTATGGGCCAGATGCACCAGCTGGGCCGAAGTTGGAGCCGGAGCTTGAGCCAGAGCTTGATGAACCGCTTGAACCGGAACCGAAACCGCCATCACCTCCGAATCCACCGGAGCCTCCAGCACCACCAGCGCCGAAACCACCATCACCGCCAGCACCGCCAGCACCGCCAGCACCTCCAGCACCACCGGCACCACCAGCACCGCCAGCTGAGTTGGTCTTGTACTTGATGAAGTAAACTTCTGGCTTGGATGGAGCAGCTGGAGCGGCAGCGAGGAGTGGGTTGTTGCCTGAAGCATCAGCCAAATCGTCGGGTTTCTTGACCAAAACGTAGACAAGGGTCTTCTCTTGAGCTTGAGCAGCTTGTTGAGCGGCCAATTGGGATTGCAGGGCGTAGTTGGGGTTGGATGATGGGGCCTTGATGAAGATAATCTTGTAGTTCTTCTGGGCTTGTGGGACTTGGTTGAAACCTGGGTTGGATCCAGAGCCAAACTCATCCGCATCTGGAGGAGCAACATGGACGTAGATGTGTTTCTGGACGAGGGTGCCGCCGCCAGCACCGCCTCCAGCACCACCACCGAATCCGCCTCCTGAGCCGCCTCCGAATCCACCACCACCGCCGGAGCCGCCGCCGAATCCACCACCACCGCCGGATCCGCCACCGAATCCACCACCACCGCCGGAACCGCCGCCGAATCCTCCGCCGGATCCGCCTCCGAAACCGCCGCCGCCACCGCCTCCGAATCCACCACCACCGCCGCCGCCGCCACCGCCTCCGAATCCACCACCGGATCCACCACCGAATCCGCCTCCTCCGCCACCACCGCCTCCGAATCCACCAACGGCACCTGTAATTTCAAATAAAAAGGTAATTAGATTCGTGTTCACTTCAATTGATGCGTTTTGTTATCCAAATATAAGTTGTGGCACTGTCTTATTAATGTCACTATTTTTTTTTGTATGTGCTTAATATTTTTTTGCACTGCTTCACTGTAAGACCACAGTATTGTTAGGTTATTTATCCAAATTGAATGCGCACCTCCACTGAATCCACCTCCTGAGCCACCTCCTGGGCTATTGTAGGAATATCCAGCCTCTGGACGAGCCAGGGCGACGGCAATGCAAGATAATAACACAAAAGCTCTCATATTGGAGGTGATGATGTTTTTGGAACTATACAAGAAACTTGAATGATGCTTTCGTTGACGCTCGTCGCAGTTTATATACTATTTTGGAAATTGTCTAAAATTTGAAGATTATCATACGGTTTCTTGTATTGACTTCGCGATGAGAAAAATACATAAAAAACATTCACCTGAATAACACTGGCTTGTGTCGGAGATGGTGGGAGATGGCGCAGTATCAAAACCTCAAATTGCTTCTTTCTTTGCTTTCATCCTCCTATAGATGAGCTGATATGAAAATGAAATCGCATTAGAGGGATGCCAAAATCACTCATTTCGCGAGAATGGATGAATTAATTAAATTGATCCAAATAACCAAAAATGCGCTTCTGAACCTTTAGCTTCTGCGATTATCGGTTTCTCTCAATTGTGACTGCAGAAAAAAAAACGTCATAAAAAATGAACATTTCTTCGTAAAACAAACATATAGGGAAGCCGCCTTATTAATTGTCGTTATTGTGGGCATATGCGCACGCAACTATGAGTACAGTATACAGTGCAAATGTTTGTACAAAGGGAAATTATATTCAGCTTCTGCGGAAATAAAAACATAAAACAAATAATGGTGATGATCTACTTGTTGAGTTCAAGTTATGTATTTATGTGTACACTACTTTTAGACGGAGGTGTTAAGGAGACACATAAAATTGAGAGAAATGCCTATAGGCATTTTAAATTACGCTTTTTCTCACATTAGTTAATAGTTTGGTCACATTATTGTTTTGAAAAGATCTGAATACAGTTTTTTTTAAATAATTTTATTGATTGTTTTGGTATCAAACAGAGTTTCGTTTCTTTGTTTTACAAATAGTTAGGAATGCAATGGATTTGCAATTCCTCACAAAAAAAAAATTAAGTCTCATAAATTTCACCGAATTCTCGATTCCTCTTCATTGCATTTTTCTTGTCTTATGAAATAATAATAGAAAAACAGGTGGCTAATTACGGCATTTATGCGTTGAGGTGCAAATTATAAAAATAATTAGGAGCATCAAAAGTAATATCAATTAACATATTATGATTATGAAATGTCAAACGATAAATCTTTGAAATCTTGACATCCTCGACTACTCAATTCCAAATGGGTGAAAATGTCGGGCGATATATACATTCACTTTATTGTATAACGAAATTTCTATTTTATTTCTATTAACACATCCCTTTTAAATTACACCTTGTGTTAAAAGCAACGAAGTTAATTAATTATGAAAATTTTATTTCCATCGAATGGCCCTTCAGCTGTGTATGTGTATGTTTTTTCTTCTTCTAACCGCTTGAACGAGAATTTTTGAGAACATCACTACTCCTACTAATTTAAGTGGTTGTAATAACCTCGTTATAAGAAATGTTATACAATTTGCAAAAACACCTATTTTGCTTCCCGCCATCACGATGTATCCGTTTGCATAATATTATCATGCAACCGTACTATAATCATCTGATCGATACTAGGCCCTCGGTTCTACCAAGGGTTCATTGTTACCTAACAAATGCATAATTACAGTTTTCTGAATTTACTAGTTACGCAATACATCACGTTCAAAAATTTTGTGTTTTTTGTTCGTTCACAAATCACAGCATAGTTGCATTTGTGCAAGAATTAAAAAACGAATATTTCTATACTAATTTTTAAAAAGAAAATGTGGGGTACCGGCAACTGATTCTTGAACTCAATAAGGCATTTGGCAGAAGAATGGTGAGTGGCAGCGACAGTAAATTTGTCAGCTTTCGCCATAGAAAGACGCGAATTTCGCTTGCTCACAAAAAAAGGATTTTGAATTAGAATTGGTAATTTCGTTATTGTGTGCCTTTTTAAAAGACAGATCGAAACAAAGAATCGTTGAATAAAGAAAATATTGGTCAAAAGCTACAAGTCAGCCAGGCACATAAATGATGTAATTAAAATTTACTGACTTTCTTACTTGACTCCTATTTTCGTTGATCTTCTTTTTAAAGCTTGCTTCTTTGTGTCAGCTGTGGTGCCATATAATGATATGCATAATTTCGTCGAATTTATACGTTCCCATCTTCATTGAAAGTGAATGGATGATATGCTGGCATATTCATTCTCTCTTGTAGCGGCGCGGCGCGACGGCTAAGGCGCATCAACAGATTCTATGCTAATTTGGTGCGGAAACATAAACATCTTTAGAAAATAAAATATAATATATGCCTTTTATGCATATTTTATGCTGCATATAGTACTTCATCATGTTGAATGATGGGGTTTAAGCTTTTAAGTTGTTCATGGCAATCATGATGTCGACAGATTTTTATACTGAAAAGTCGGTAACTTTTCTATGTTTTGGACAGTTTCCTTAAATAAAATTCTAAAGTACAAATATGTAACATTTAAAAAACTTTTGCAAGAATATACATACCAAAAAAATGTTTAATCCATTTTGTTTTAAAGATTATATGATTGATTAATTCTAGAAGACCGATCATAAACATTTAGTATTTGATAATTATTTCTCAAGACTCATTTTCAACTAATTCGTATTTCCAAGACTCTTTTGATTTAAAAATATGTTTTAGTTTTCTCATCTTTCGTATCATCAGAAATTAATCTTCATTCACCATAAAACCACTTTCCCTACATTAAAGAGGCATAAAATGTCATAAGGTTTGTTTAGTGTATTTTTTAACAACAAGAAGTCAGACCATGCTCACCAAAAAAAAAATAAAATTATAAAATATATGGATTGGGATATCGCATCGTGTTGATTTACATCTAATTTACCAGACTATATGGTCTCGGGTCCACTGCATATAATGTACATCCGTCTGTATTTTCTCTGTCAAGCACACTCTTGTTGACACCTTAGGCTCAGCCATAAAACACAACTGCATGTTTGTCCGAATTATTTGCCTATTCATCAGCACATACGAATATGTATTTAAATATTTGCCTATTTAATCAATTTCAACACATACATGTGCGTTATCTGCTCTTATTTACAGGCGGTGAAGTGCGATCGTGATCAAGTGGTGAATATAATAAAAGAAATTTGGTAAATAGCTGAATTTTTATAAAATCATTAATAATTATTAACACACGAATGTAGGTAAACGAAAGAAATCTTATTCACGTATTAATTTTACGGTGGCTCCGCGTGTTTTGTCCCTAATCCCTTTCATTTAATAAATAACCTTATTTATCTTTGTGCAATCTTCCGCTTTTTAACATGTCAGCGTGCCGTAGGCATTATATTTCGCTGCAATTTATTGCCCAAAATGAATGAAAATACAGTTTTACTCGCAGCTATACAATGCATATGCAGCTGCATAAATTAAGGCAAGCTTTTACCTTCCTTAGATGTGTGTGGAATATACAAAGGCGTGTATACTGTATACCGTCGAAATTGCAGTGTGAAGAATGAAGATTCATGCCATATATTGCAATGCGTTGGTGTCAACATTTTGCACTGAAGGGTCACACACATGTGTTGTATTAAATGACAGCTTAATTGGATGCGCTTGATTTGCTGCGGAAATGCGAATGTGATTTCCAGTTATGTTTTGAACTGACGCGACGCGATACGGAAAAGTTACTTTCTATATAATATTTTTATCATCGTAACAATCTTCGACCACTAAAGGGAAGCCCTTTCATGCTTTGGAGGAGAAAATATTATAATTATGAAAAAGCACGTCAGCATTTTATTATTATTTTTAATTTATTTTCTTTTTCTATGACTATGGTAGTTTCACATTATAAGCGAGGACAATTTATTAAATATATTCTGTAAATATCTAAGATTACTTAACACAAAATAGTCAGCATAATTTGTTTTCTTTCTGTTTCTATAATGTAAAGTGTATCGAAATTTTGGCACATTTTATTACATAGCTTTTATCATTTAATGCAATGATCTAAGAAAACATAAAAACGGTCCTATGATATGCTATCTTAAGAGGTTATGAAATATGTTATAGCATAAAGTATCGTGATCACGTAAACAGTTCGCAGACTATATTATATTTGTCATCGATGTCAATGACTTTTACATATCAACAAAACTCCGAAAACAAAACATCAACTTATTAAATAGATTGGGAAACACTAAAAAGTCATGAAGAGAATATCAAAACTTAAGTAAAACGTTAAAATGTAATTGAGGTAAAAGAAAGTCCAAAATGTAAATGTTTTTGTGAATGCACTTGTGACTTTATTTTCTGAAAAGAAAATACAACATTATATAATATGGAGATAAAAAGAATAATAATGATGTGGGCTGTGGGTTTGGAGTTGAACTATCATAAAATGCTTGCGCATATCAAAAGAACCACAGATGAAAAGAGACATAGTATCGAAGTTTAACAATGCCACAACAAAGCGTTAGGAAACTTTAAAGAACGATGGCCCTAATACTTGATGGGTCTGACCCTATAAAGCCCACCGTAATTAGGATCAGACGGACATAAAAATATTGCCGTACATCTCTTTTTGATGACGCAAGCATAGTGTTAGTAGCAACATTAATAACTCAACTGGTGTTCATTATGCTACCCTAAGGAGTAATTTGAATATATGGTATGAGCGTAAGGTCAACTGATATAAACAGCCTTATGTAACAACATGAATTATCGTATGTTTATACACTCAGCTACAGTTGGTTAGTCATACAATTAAATTAAATTGTCAATCGTTTTATTGCAGCTTTATAGGTCACAAATCAAATAATTAATCTAGACTGATTAAATATTTAATGACACATTCGCTGTAATTTCATTGGGCCGGCGCGGCACGGCCAGGTAAACTTTGTGGTAATTTCAATCGACATATACAATTAAATTATGCATTACATTTCACATGCAACTCATATGCGAACATAATGAGTTAATATTTTTTCAACATTTTCCCACCAAAATTATGTTTTTATGTAGCCATTTTTCATTTTAAAAAGACATTCAGCCCGTAGCATCGTGTTTCTTGACAACTTCCACGCAAAAAAGACACATTTCATTTAACTATTGTAAACCATTCAAAATTAATTTAAACTTAAATTCAATAGATGCCCAACGGCTATACATTTTACTAATAAAGATAGTTCTGTGTCCATCCCATTTTCATACCCTCAGTCATTGTGACGTGGGTATATGAATTTTATCAACGCGCCATTAGGTGAAATAATAAAAGTCATTCAAATCTTTGAGAAGACGGTTTAATGACAATCGGAATGTAATTTCCATATTCAAGAGTGAAGAGACGTATTTCAATTGCGAGTATATAGGCGACACTTGTGGACACCTATATGGTATCTATGTATGAATTTTTTTGTGTTGTCATCAAATGTCGTTTTAAGCATGTCCATTGTATAATACATTAACAGATTGCATACAATAAATTTGATAATCCGCTTTGTGAAATTAATTATATAGGCGAGCTTTCAGCATAAGATTTCAATAAAGAAAACAATAAACAATCGCTATATATTTTAATAAAACAATTGTTTTGATGTCAAGCTTTTTTAAATGCATATTTTTAAAAGAACTTGTTCTTGAGTATGACAGTTTTATTTTTAAACAAATTTTGAAAAAAAGGACCTCTTTTATTTTAAAACCGAGAAATAGAATTTACCTTTATAAAAGAATAAAGCCAAAACTAATTTATAATACAATTTTAGCATTTTTAGTTGATAGGTTTAGTAATGACTTTTGATGTGCGTGTATTTAGCAATCACAAAAAAAGTCGTGTAAAAATAGTTAAAGTGCGTTATTTTAAGATAATTTTTAAAGTAAACAAGTACATAATTACTTTTACAATAAAATATACACGTAGTTATTGTGATTCAAGACATTGGGTTAAATTTTTTTTTTAATTAACAATAATGCTAATTATATCAATATTGTTAAAGACTAATTTTTAAACTGGCAACAAATTTGTCACTAAATATTGCTAAAATATTATTTATGTGCTATAGTGCCTTTCACTTCATAAGACGAATGAGACATTTTTTTGGTGGCCGTTAAGATACAATAAAAAAGCTGCATAAATGTATGAGATATGTTATGAAGTTATGGATACAAATCTGCAGTCAGCATTGTATTACGACTCATTTTGAACTTTTAAGAAGTGTGGCAGCA
>JANSTS010008824.1:50127-70453 GCA_026546915.1 Sylvicola fuscatus | reverse complement strand
ACACTAAGAAGCATGCTCTGTAAATTAAAGAAAATCCCTATTATCAAGGGATTCTCTACTTTCTACACTGTCTTAATTACTCTTCACATTAAAGTTTCTCTTTGTAAATTACACGCTTTCGCTGAAATTAAATCATTAAGAAGCGTTTTATACTAATTTCGCATTACCATACATACCTATATGGTTGTAATACCTACCGTTAGAATTTGATTTTATTCTACTTAATTTCATTAAGTTTAATGTCAACTCTACGTAACAAAATTATATTTATTTTTTATGAGAATATTTTTTGTCATAATTATTTCATATATTATGTATACCGCCATCATTTTCCATGCAACAACGTAAAGGCGGTATATGTGTAATCTTGTTATCTTTTGACAAAAATTATAATGATGTATTGTGGAAACTCGTTTTGACACCCCCTGATCTACTAAAACTTGGTCTAGAAATAATGACTTAAACCGAATATGTCTGTTTGTCAGAACGTCCGTCCGTGTCTCATTCATCTCAAATCTCATACATCTATCACAACTGTAACTTTTATAATTTATATTTTACATCGATTTGTGTTACTCGTGATTGTAATCATACCTTTTATCCAAAGTTTTAATTGTAATTATCATTTTTTTTTTTTTTTTATAATTACATTACACATCACAAAGAGAATGAATTCTATTAACAATAAGTTTGAATAACAAAATGTTTACTCTTAATTGCATTATTGTTGAAGGATTAATAGTTGAAGTTGAAGGATTGACACAACAATATGATTTGCAACAAGAATTTTTTTTCTTTATGACAATGAATTCATAAGATATAACATCTATTTGTATATCTATATAATGTAACGGGTATATTTCTAAAGGGTAACAATTTTTGATGGCTCATTTAGGGTTTGCGGGTTTTAATATCATTAAGCGGGCCACGAAATGTAATTGGTAAGAAATTATTATTTGTCAATTTAATCTTATACGAGTATTCTGATCCGTTTGTCACAAAAACTAGCAGCAGCTATTAAAGGTGGATGCCGCATACTTTAAATGTGTATACTTAAATAATGTAAATTTTTACATTTTTTTTTATAAAGAATTAAAACAATGGTGCGAGAATTTTTTGAATATATCATTGGCGTAACAAATATAAAAAAGCGGCTCACGAAATTCTATAAAATGGTGGGTGGCATTTTAATGCAAAAAAATAGCCCTAAGGAAGAAAACTTTTTATAATGACCACTCCCTAACATTTTCATGAAATTGATTTTATATGCTATGGCATAATACTCAAGGAAAACATTTGTTTTTAATTGTTGCGGCATTTTCATATAATTTTAAGAAATTCTAGTAATATTTTCATGCAGTTTTCTAAATCGAAATGTTTTTCCTAATTTCTTTCGGCTTATTTGACATATAATGGAAATCATCTGAAAGCCAATCAGATTTCGGATTAACACATAATTTAATATTAAATGAATTTTTCCACAGAATATGGAACTCAATCCCTATAATCCTTGCCTGTTTTTTAGACGGCCAAATTTTCCCAAATATAATCTTGACGCGCGGTTTACAGCATTTACCGATGAATTAATGTGTAAATGATAACAATCTAATATCATTACGACCATGCTGACATCTAAACCTCATGTAGGTGGGTCGACCTTACTGTCTCATAAATATGTTGATAACCGAATTAGGGAAATTATTTTGGAATCTATTTGTTATTAATGTTAACTGAATCATTTTAGTTAGAAATTAAAGTTTTATGAAAAATTTCAACTGGATTTAAAACTCCAAGCGCCATTTTCTACATAGAACATATATCTATATGCAAATGTACATAAAATATGTATATTAAATTCTACGCGTATAACAAAAGTACACAGAACATATTTTATGAGTTACGTTGAAACAGCCAAAGAACCTTTAAAGTTAAAACACTATTGTGAGTGCCCCATTGATTATATCTTAGGTCTGTTTTTACCCATATGTACAAAACATACCCATGTCCATGTATAAGAGTTAGTGATGGCATTCTAAAATGAATTGTGTGACATTGAACCAGATTGAATTGATATAGGATTTATGCTCATTGCTGATGGCACGTACTGTTCAAAATGTTTCTCCTGTCGTTGTGTTCGCCCACCTTATTTAAATCCATGTACCTACATATACTTTTATCTTGATAGCTTTCAAGTTGAAAATCTATGCAATTTATGACCAAAAAGGCCAGCTTTCCCATTTTTCACTATGTGCTTTAAAAACTACGCACATATCTGATTTCTCCTCTTCGCCATTTAATGTTTTTGGTGCACCTTCTGGATTACAGCCGGGCAGATTTTAATTTAAAAGCTTCAACGTCATTTCAGTAACGTTTGTTTTTTCCATCCTTCATTTGAACAAACATTGATACTGCTTGGAGTATCTTATGCTAATATCGTCGCGCCGGTTGGCAAAACACTGCCTTTGATAAATAATAATCGCAGATTGAATTTTTATAAATAGAAAATATATAACGGATTTATTTTCACTTCTTTTTTTCAATTTCATATGTCAGAGGAATAAACGATTTTCTTCTTTACCTATAAGCAAATATACGTATCTTCATAAATAGTCTAAAACGAATAATGTACTTTAACATTACTCCGATAAAATATTTACATGTGTATATTAAAGGCACACATTCACGTAGCAGCAAGTTTATCGCTATTTAAAATTCGATCCATATGTTTAAAGCATATATGTATGTTGAAGCAAATGCTTTTAATGTTCAATTCAGTTTGTAGCTTATGCTACCATACAGTAGAACAATAAGAACCATATGTAAAATTATTCATACTTTTCAAGAAATTGACGCAAACCATGAATTATAGAATAATTGTTAAATAACTTTATGTAATTGATTAGTAATCAGGTAATTTAAATATGTTCTCCATCCTCAAGTATTTTCTACAATTTTCAACTATTTTTTGGTTAAACATAAAAATTGTGTAATTGGAAATGATTTACCGATGTTTCGATAATAAATTCGTACATACAGATTAATAGAAAATAATTTTTGTTAGCAGTTATTAAGCAACTCTATTAATAATCTTTAACGTTCAGGAAAAAAGTAATAAAAAACTAAATTGTTTTAGTAAAAACAGTAAAAACAAAATCCCTATATCAGTCTTCAATATGTTTTACAGTTACAACATTTGAATGCAAAAAACGAAACAATTTTAACGTTCTGTAATCGACTTAATGTCAAAATAAATTATCAAGATCACAATATACGAGTTCCTTCGGCATAACAGACACAGGATCTGTCGACATTCCTATTCGTGAAATACCTTAGTGTCATGCTTTGACCCAATAAGTATTCACAAATCTTCTCTATATATTTATGATTTTAAAAAATCAGTAACTGTGTTTGAATTATCAATCCGCTTATGTGGCATTTTATAGTATAAAATTGGCTTTGTTACGCTTCTTGCCAAGACTTTGAATGCCTTAATGGATTGTTGGCGTGTCATACTAATGGTTAGGGATGTCGCGTCTCTGAAAACCTGTATCAGCATATCAAGCTCATTGATATGATCTAATACGAGTATATGATGACATTGTCAGGCTATGATTTTCAATTTTGCAATTTCTGAGTCGCGGTTAAAATGTCATCTATTGTGTCGAAAATTTATCAGAATGGATATATAAACGTAGTCGTTATCTGTTTTATTTTTAAAAGAACGAAATTTTATACACGTATTTAAAATGTTTAAGTAATACTCATTTTCTTAATGCACAGAGGTGTTGTTAGTTTTCATTTCACTTACATTTTTTTATGGACAATAGTTTAAAGAAATCTTTTAAGAATATTAGCCTCTTTAGTTGAAAAAACTTTCGATGCCCAGTGGACGTGTTAAGGGTTCGTGTTTTTAGTAAACATTTTGAACATTAATTTGTTTGATAAATATTAAAAGTTTTTAAGTATACTATCTTGTAACTAAAATTTTGAAACATTTTTTTGACAGACATTACTTTTTATTTGATCCTCGCAAAAATATCTAAATATTTTAATTTTGCCACGTTTCAACTCATATATTCAATTTCAAGCTGATTATTGATTTTTTGTAATAAACATCATGAATATAATAAAATATTAATATACGTGGACAATTTCCTGAAATCAAATGCAAACATTGACACATCACGGTTCACCAAATTCTATCAAAAAAATCAACATGTTTCTATGAACAAAAGCAGAATTATAATTTGAATATGAATAATAAATTAGAGTCCCTTCTCAATTAAGTATGTAATTTAAATAATCCATAACTTATCAATATGGATTGAAAAAATAGTTGTATTTGCATATGAAAAGTTGTGAGAAAAACCTCCTTAACAAGAATTCATTTTAATTTCTCACGAATTAGTCGGTGCATTACGTAAACATTAGTAAGACGTCACAACAAAGTTACAGGAACATAATGATTTGAACATAATTTCATATCAAAGTTAAAAGTAAAAGTAATTTGCTGCTCGGTAGTTTGTACCTTTATTGTCAGGTAATGACAAAAACAAGTTACCCGATGGTTATTGGGTAAACTGTTTGCGGAAAAACTCTTCCATCAATCCTTAATTATTTTTCCACTTCATCTACGCCATTCATTATTAAACTTGATTTTTTGAAGCTTTCATCCACCGATTTAAGGATGGAAATTCCCCAATATATAATCTAACAATGCGAAGTGATGTAAGGTGTGAATGGAACATTGTTTTCACCGTGCACATGATTTGATTTGAATACTTGATTATTGGAATCGGAAGTAGCAATTTGTAGGATCCATTGCAGATGGTCTTTTTGTAACTTATTGATTTAACACAAATCAATTTTAACCTTTTTTAACATGTATAATGTGTGTATCGCACATGTTTGTATGATAATTGCTTGATGTAATTAACGATTGCGACATTAATTCAATGAAATGCGGCATATACATTTGCAAAGAAGTAAAATACAGCTGTTGCCTGTTATCAGTGGGATTATTTAATGTCGTAAATTTATGACATAGCATGACAGTAAAATGTCAATGTTCTTGCTAATTGTGTGAAATTAATATTGATGGCTTCCTTTTGCCTATTTTGGGGCAAACTCTTTTAATTTGAAAAGTAAAATAACGTGGTTCATCTACATTTCTATATTCATTAATAGCATTTTTTACGGACCTTAAAACAAATATAAAATGTTTGCGTTATAAAGTATTAGGATATAAATCGATTTTACTATCGAAAATTGTGTTACCTTCTGATTTTATTATATTTGTCCGCAGTAACTGAACAATTTGGAGGTGCAAAATGTGATTCAAAATGTAAAACCAAATGCTTATCCTGCACAATTCAACATTCGTGGCTAACACTCAACACTTTTTCAACAGCAGTAGTAAATGCCATGCTTTTATAACCTTAATTGCTTTACATTTCAATTATTGGCTTTTTTAATTCCATGTGGGAACACAAACTTTTTTTTAATTGATTCTGAAAATATTAATTAATAATAATAATATCATATTTCATATGGAATTGATTTAACACATTCATTGCTTATAAATTCTTCAAAATCCCAAAAACAGTTTAAAAAGAAAAAGAGAAATGTTTTAATGTTTTTTATTTCCAACAGCATAATTTAAAGAAGGGCTTTAATGTTCGCTTAGCATCGTCCTCCATGGCATTCTATTAGAAATTTAATCTTTAATTTAATTCTTCAAAATACTTGTTTTACCTGAAAGCTGTCAGCTGTCTCCTATGTAAGATGTTACAGTAAAACATTGTAAAAATGGTACTCGTATGTGGATGGAAACTAGCAGGTTGTTAAATTCGTTCACAACATTTTTTATAAAGTCTGTTATCAATACAGTTGAAAAGTGATTATTATAGCATAGAAAAAAAAAACACAAGAGAGTAATACGTTGATAATTTTTTTTAATGTTGATATTTTTACATTTAAATACAGCGTATGAAGGCATTAAACAAAAGCTTTACTGTGATCCATGCTGGCATGTGTTTTTGATCCTATTTTTCTGTAAAAAAAACAGTGTTTGTGAATGGAGAGCAAACGGTGATAAAATCGGTATTGAACGCCAGAGACATGAAAACTTCAACAAAAGAGCACTGGCAAGAAAGGTTGTCAAGTATACCATTTCGAAGATACAATCCCTAAACAAAATAAAAATCTATATTTATATTATATCTCGTCATAAAATGTAGCAGTAGTATATAATAGTAGTAAAACAGAATTACCCTGATCTTGAGACTTCTTGACGACTTATCAGTAAACTATACGGATCAGTTGATTTCTATTATGTGGCTGGCTGTCGTTGATCGAATTACTACTGAACTGGTTTTATCCTCGAACATGTCATCATAACATGTATGTTATTTGTATAAAAATAAATGGATTTAAGAAGTTCATTGAATTGAAATTTAATATCCCATTATATCATTTGCTTTTAAATAAATGATAAAATGATAATGTATAATATAGAAGGGCAATTTGAAGACAATTAACATGAAACTCAAAATAATTTTTATTAAATCTGTCTTAAATACAAGTCTTTTTTGCTGCCAATAATTATAGAAATAACATACGAATGCATTTATATGCGAAAAAGTAGAGATTATGAGTTGTTTATCTAATTGATCTATTTGTTTGTTTAGTATTTTATGATAATATGTATTTTAAAACGCGAGAGTCGCCTTGATACAGCATGTATGTACGTAATTTCGTTACACTAATAAATGTTTGTTTTAATTTTGCGGCTCAACTCTATAAAAATTCTTACCGCCCGCATTAAACGTCTGTTGCTTTTCTACTTGCATATTTCTTCGGTTTCTCCTTTCGCAATCACATAATTCTACAAACAAACTTCGATATTTTACTGTGGTGCGAGTGTGTTTAAATTAAGCTTACTCTAAACAAACGCCGAATTTTCAAGACTTTGGGCCAATGCTGCCTAGTTTAGGTGTACATTAAATTCCGGATGGACTTCTCGTGTACACTCTAGAAACAAAATATGAAATAGAAGGGCACATGTTTTTACGTGCAATATTTCATTTCACGACAGCTACTTTCAAATGCAAAAGGTCACTACACAATAAACTAGAAAATATAAAACATGGGAGAAATAATAAAAATGTGTGTAAACAATTTATTGCTCTTAAATGGTAATAAATATTACATAGCTAAATACAGCTATATAATTTGTTCAACAAATTACGAGAAAAAATTACAACATGGAATAGAACTTTCACACAGGGGATGTATCCTGACTTATATCGATATTGCATTTCTCGAAATTGCACTGAAACGTTAGGTAACTGACACCCGCGGCACTCTTGTGGTGCTTGATATCCCAAACTGCCGGAAGCTGCCGTTCTGTGCAGCCGTATAGAATCCAATGAAATTAAAGTAGAAACCATTAAAGTTAACCCTGCAGTCGATAGGAGTTTTATTCTATAGCTGAAATTTAACTTTACAAAATAATATAATGTTCCACCTTTTATAGACTTCTTCTTTTCTAATGCATTTTGTGCGTACAATTTTTGACTTTAGATTAACCATGTCAACATCATATAGAGATTACAGAAAAATTGAATTCCAAGTAAAATTTAAAACACTCCCGGCATACCAAATTTGCGGCATCGTCTTTCTTTACTTGCATTATGTATAATGAAGCTTTTAGATGGCTTGTTAGTTAGTTGTAAGTTGTATACTCGTGTACTCTGCTGCCTGGTATGTCGTGGCTGCCTCCCAAAAGGGTTGAGCCATTTCGTCGTCTCATTCATCAACATAAAATATAATTTTTCAGTCTTGGCAGTTGGCGCTGGCTGTATGACGTGTATGTTATACGCGCACTTTATATTCATTCCTATTGCAAGAAGTGTATGAACTTGGCGGTTCAACAAGTCTATGTAATTGTCAAGGACCTGGTAGTACACATGCTTTTATTATGTATAAAGTCATGCCGTAATTATGATGGTCGCGTGCTTGTAAAAAATTCCTCTGAATAGAAAAATTACAACTATGGAGTTGACGACTGGTGCAAATGTACATGTCTGACAAAATGAATGTACATATAGTCAGAAGGTTTGATAGGAGCTGAGGCTCGACAACGGAGGAAGTGAGGGCAACCTGTTTTCGGTTAATTACGTCTACATGTTCATGCAAATTGCGTCTTATGGTGTGTTGATGATTTGTATTCGTGTCCTGTTTTTCATATCTAATGAAAGCATATTTTTGTCACTTTTTCTAAGTGAACCTTTCTTGTTGACAAATACCTGTTAAAATGTTTTCACGCTACAATTTGTCAATAAAAATATGAGGTCATACAATGCTCACATTTGCGCATTGTAGATCCTTAATTGCAATTCTCAATGCAAATTTTTAATGTCATCTATAGTAATGCAGCAATGAACGAGTACAACAATAAGTAATTCTTTTTAAGTAAAACGAAACTATTCGCATATTATTTTCTTGCCGACGAAACGCAATGAAAATGTGCACACTAAAACGTTGTAGATGTTTCATTCATTTTAATTATGTTTTACTATTGAGTTTTAGTGTATTGCCGGAAGGTTGGTTTCGTGTTTGTTTGATTAATGACTTCGCCGGAGCATTGAATATTGTATTTAAAAATTCGCGAAGAATGCGAACTTCCCTCATCATACAATAAATTAAACTCAAATACATAAATCAGAAAATTTGCATGTCTATCTACGTCAGTTTACATCAAAAATGTCAAGACCAATAGTAATTAAATTTAAACTAAAGTAAGTTCGGTTAATATGTCATCACTTATCACTCGTCAGTCATATCCCATTAGTTACTGTGAGGTATATTCTTCGCGGTTGTTCGCGATGTTAACGAAAATAAGGTTTATATGTTAATTGTGTCTATTTTTTAGAAAATTATTTTTAATATTAATTAAACCTTTGATTGTGATGTTTGGCTGCAAAATGTATTATAATTTAAATACCAAACCAAATCCTGAAAAAATTGATCAGAAGAAGAAACAATTATTAAATTTCTATATACCAATAATTTAACATATTTTTTAATATTTACAGAAAACCGTCTTGCATTGATGATCTTATGTGCTGGAAGAAAATTTGGGACATTACAACTATAAATTTTTCCTGAAGCATGACAGTACTCATAGTATGGAGTATCTGATTGGAATGATTTAGTGCATCAAGAATATGTTCGCCTGATGTGTAAAGCCATTCCACAATCATTTACGATGGATACAAGTACATTACAGGATATTCTGCAAATAAACTACTCGACATGGTCTAATCCGTTGTATGTTGTCGGTAACGCGTCAAATCTGGAAGTTTACGCACCATCGTTCCCCTATTCAAAGGACAACATAATCGGTCGATATAGCCGAGAGTCATTCAACAAATCATCTTGTGACAAGAGCTATTTAAGCGAACGGGATGACTTATCGAGCACCTACTTCCAGACGGCCGTGTACATCATGTACATATCAATATTCTTGGCGGCACTCATCGGCAACGGCATCATTTGTTACATTGTACAGGCGTCGCCGCGAATGCGTACGGTGACGAATTATTTCATAGCAAATCTGGCCCTCGGGGACATCCTTATGACCTTGTTCTGTGTGCCGTTCTCGTTTGTGTCGATCCTGTTGCTGCACTACTGGCCGTTTGGCACTGTTTTGTGCCACCTGGTCAATTACTCTCAAGCCATCTCAGTGCTGGTGAGTGCCTACACACTGGTCGCCATCAGCATTGACCGATACATAGCAATTATGTGGCCACTGCGTCCACGAATAACAAAAAGGTGTGTATTGCATTTCCAGTCAAGTACTTAAGTACTTGATTGCTACTGCATTAACCGAAAAATAGCTTGTGCATTCTGAAGTGCAGAATGCAGTTTCTGTTAATAACATCAACTTTACCAATGATTCTAAACACTTTGTTGTAGATACGCTAAATGTATTATTGCTGTTGTGTGGGGAGTGGCGTTATTTACCGCCCTGCCAATACCGATTGTTTCAACGCTTCACCAGCCAAAGGGTTGGCACGAGGAATGTGGGAAGTAAGTATATTGCAAAAATGTTTCATATAGAAAGTTTAATTAAACTCAGATTAATTTGTAATTGAAGCATTTAGTTTGTAGAAATTCTGTTAGTAACGCGTTAATCTTATTAAAGATTATGTTTTGACATTTAATTTGTTATTTGTGGAAACATGCGGAAGTAATTAGGATATTTATTTGCAATTTGTACTGAAGCATTGTCGTAAAATGTAATCATAGTTGGCTTAAAATATTTATCATTTTTAATTAATTAATGTTGTCCTTTAAGTTTATTCTGAACATTTGGGGCAATTTATGAAAACAGTTGAGATATATGCTTTGTTGTTCGAGTATAATACCATATCACCTTTTTGGTCAAAATATCTTCCCTTGTATTAAATAATTGTTTACGTCGTGATGACTGTACACAAATAACTTTGCCAGCTCATAACAATTCTTATCATTCATTCACAGATATATTTGCCAAGAAAATTGGCCGTCAACAGAACAGAATTACTACTATACTCTGGCACTGCTCGGCCTCCAATTTGTGATACCTTTAGCCGTACTGATTTTCACATACACGCGCATCGCCATTGCCGTTTGGGGTAAAAGACCACCCGGGGAGGCTGAAAACCTGCGTGATCAACGAATGGCGAGGTCAAAGAGGAAGGTTAGTTAGTTGTTCATTTATACATAAATATTAAACATTGTGCTTTTTTATACGTGCATAGTGTATGCCTTTATTTATATACACAAGACTCGTATGTTTGTTTTTTAAAAAGGTATGCGTTAAAACTCACATGTTTCACAAACAACTCTTCAACTTATTTATGGTTTTGACATAATACGCATTGAACAGGAAATTGCCATCAGAAAAGAAAATTGGTTTTAATTTTTTTTTTTTTGGTTTTCAATGTACAATTGTGTCTCAACCTAATAGAGGCTGGATAAATTAAATCATCAATTGGTTTACTTTATACATGTTCTAAAAAGTTGTTTTGCTATGCTCCTTTGAGCCTTGATGTTTTTGTTATGATCCTTATATTTCATATACGTTTACGTACATAACATGCAATCGACATTCTTCATGCTTCTTTGCAAACTATTTTTAAAACTAATTTAAATTTTACTTTTCTTTACATTTCCCTTACTCAAAAAATTGATTTTTCATGAGGTAGGAAAAACAATTTACAAGTTTTTTTCATATTTTCGAATGATTAATATCTGAAAATACTCATTTAAAGGAAGTAAGCTTGTGTAATTGCCTCAATTTATATTTAAGGTACACATATCAGGAAATCCATCCATAAGGACCTTGTTTAAAATCAAAATTGCACAACAATTATAGGATAAGTGAATCGTATTGAATTTTTATTTATATTGTGAATTTACTAAATGTGTTTATGGTTATATTCTCCAGGAATAAAAACTGCGAGCACTAAAAATAATCCGAGAAAAAAAGTTTATTGAGTCACATCATCATATACCGATAAAAAAGCGCTCAAAAAAGTTGTTAGACAATGATCAAAAAGTAGTCGCTGCTTAAGGTAAAATATGATGAAGAAATTAGTATATTTACTTTAAAACAGAAATATTATAAAGCTAAATTATAGCATCATATCAAAGAATGAGTTGCTTACAAAATTTGAATAACAATTTGTACGCAAGGCAGTAAATGTCTTGACTCCCATAAAATGTTCCCACAATTTTATGTCTTATGTTATTAAATTATCAAAATGCTTCGTGACGTTGAATTTCTTGTTTATTATTTTACTTGCAAATGTTTTTATTCTACAGGAGTGCTTTTGAGTTTTGACTCATTCTTCGGTATACATATACAATACACATGTTCAATGCTAAGTATGGTAATTTTTTGTTGCTAGCTAGTAAAAGGTATATGTATCTTAGATAATGGACGTTGTATTGTTGATATTTAATAAACAGTATAGATATTATGACTCCAAGGGAACAAATATTTTATGTTAGTAGCGTTTTCATCAATATTTGCGGTGCCCTTTGAGGAGGTTTATTTCCGTTATCGTTCAAGAGTAAACCAACAGTGAACTCTACGTCAGTCTCATGCGATATGAATTCTAATGAATTTAGTTGAAAATTGGTTTTCATAAGATATTTTATTGCTTTAGCGTAAATTGCAAGCATACACCAGGATCATAAAAGTATAAAAGAAACGCCATTGCGTGTTGAATAATGTAATAAAACAACACTGCGGCAGAGACTTTCTTGACCAAGAATGTCAGAAATTGGCTCGCCATTTGTTAAATGACCAAAAGCTCATAAAATCAAAGTCTTATTGTATGTTGGGTAGGTGATAATGTTAGTGTGAGTTGTAGATAGAATAAGAAATCACAAAAATGAGCTTTCTTACTTTGTGATTTTCAACTCAATGTATTGGAATATAAAAGAAAAAAAAACTAGAAAATAGCAATACACTTTCTAATTTTGTAATTGTTTTGTTTTCAGTTATATTGATCAAATTTTTAGTTGAATATTATCGTTAAAAATTTAATTTTATTTAAATTCAAAAAATTAAATGCAATCGCTGACAACCACATATCGCGAGGATTACAAACCTCCATCGTCTGGCCGCTGTCGTAAATTCACTGGAGTGTGTTTTGGTATTTCAAATCGTCGAGATTGTCCTGCTGATCGAAAAACTTGCCGCTTCAATGAGTGGACTAAAATTGGACCAGAAGGTCCAAAATGCTGGGAACAAAAACTTTCTCAATTTAACGAGCAAAAACGTGAAGCTGAGAAGGGAATGTGTCGACCTTGCTTAGGCAAACCACTATGTTCAAAAAGTAATGAAAAACCAATATCAGCAATTAAATTATGTCCAACCAAAAATATGTGCCAATACACAGAAGATAATCTAGCGAAATGTCCTCATCAAACGGTACAGAAAAAAAATCCTTGTGAATCCAAACGTGAAGATGATTCAAAAACGACTTCCGAGAAGAATCTTCTACGTTGTTTACACGATACAGACACGTCGAAATCCCTTTCCACCCAAGTTGAACTCAAGTCAGTAGACTCGACAATAAAATGTGCATCATTAAAGCAATGTTCACAAATTGAAAATTTCTGTCCTGCAACGATTGTTAAAACAAATATTATTGGATGTAAACCATCTTGTTGTAATGTTAAATCGTCTGACACAAAAAGATCCTTGGCAAATGTGAAACCTAATGTTTGTGGACCGGCTGTCCCCTGTTCCAATATCGGTAAAACAAAAAAAGATTTGAAGTCGGATAAGGTTGTCATCAATTTAAATGTGTCATGTCCTGAAGAATATAAAGCGATTCAAAACATTGTCAATGAATCCAAAAAAGGAAACAACTCCAACCATACTACATATCAAATTGATTTTATTAACGCCTCATGTCCTAAAGATTCCGGCACTTCTACGGTAAGATGCGGATTTCTTATAAGTACGGCATCGTAAACTTTTGTTGTATTGCTTTACACATATTTCATTTTATTGCAGCAAAGTAACTTTCGTAAATTCGGTACAATTAGCAAAGAACAACGTGGCTACGTTTTCCGCGCACGATTCGGTAAAGAACGCGCACCTCTTTATAGAGTAGCCAAGACAGAATACATGGACAATATAAGTCGAATCGGAGCTATCATTTTTGCACGACAATTGCACAATCATTTAAAATGTGGCCCGGGACGAAGAAGAGTAGCCATAAATTGTGTTCATAAATTTAGAAAACCAGTCAATTGCGTTCAACCCCGTCGAAATAGAAATCTCTCTTGCAAAATTTACTAAATAAAATTATTGCTGGAATAAAAAAACTAAAAATTGTTATTGGTCAAATTTATTTTATTTAATTACGTGACAATCAAATTAACTTAAAATTAAATTATTTCTATTTTTTAGAAAGAAATATTTTTATCACTTTGGTTTTTAAATAATATACGCAAATAAGTAAATTTCATATTTATTTATTAAGATTTTGCAAAATTAATCTAAATTTCTCCGCCGGCAATCAGACAACTAAGATTTAGGCGTTTAATTTATAAAACTATTGACCATAATTTTCGTTCAAAAGCTTGTGAAAATCATTTTAAAGCCAATTTATAAAACTTTATTCATTCTTCTCTTTTCCTTTTACCGAATTTTCGTTGCTGAAACTTTTTTGAATATTTGTTTTACACAAAGCCCCCACTGGTTTTAAGACCCACTCTGATGGTTGTAACATTGAATGACTGCCACCACAATGCCGTTTTTTTGGACCAGGCCCCTTTTTTACACCATATGGGAACCTAACAGTGTGTTCACATTTGGTATTCAATGGGCACGGTAGTATCGGCGGATTAGAAAGCTGATGTAGCAGTTCAATTTGATTAAGTTCAAAAACGCGCAAGTCAACACACTTCAAAAACATTATAATTTCCCTGAATTTGTCATCAACGAATTGCTTAATAGATGGCACTTTTAATTTATCCAGTTTTGAATCCATCGCTGTTTGAATTTCCTGCAGATCACATAGAAAAAGTTCATTCAAATGTTCAATTCCTGCAAAAATATTATCTTCATTCTTCTGAGATAGGCCTTTCAATTCAACCAATTTGGCGGTGATTGTCTGTCGCATATCTCTATGTCGCTTTTGGATCGTGTCTCTGATGAAAAGATCACGTTCTTCTAATTCGAGCGCTTTCAGCCATGGATCAGTGCATTTGAAAAAATCAATGGGATTACCATCTGGACCAAAGAGTTGGCGTACATCGACGTTGCATTTGCAGTTCACATTTTTGCGCATCATTTGCAATAGTTTTTCCGACAAACTATCCAGAAACATTTGGTGAGCATTTTTTGCTGTGCTTCCATCGATTCCCAACTCGTGTTCAATTAATTTTAATCGCTGCATAAACTCTATCAATTCATCTGATTTACCAGCAAGAACATTATTCAGCAGGTCAGCAAATCCTTGTATATAGTCCCTGTAACTTCTAAGAGTATCTTCTATCTTTACAACTCGTTGAGTGGTGTCGAATAGTTCCCATACTTCACTGGAACCTTCTTGCTCATCTTTTAGCAGCGCTTCATCTGATGGTAAATGATCCATCGTTACATGTACGCGATCTTCTGTCGGTAAATCAATGTTGATTCCTTTAATAATATGTAGCTGTGAGGGATCTGCAGATTTGTTGTCAATTTCTATGTTAGCTAGAGTAATACGGCGCCGTTGAGTTGATCCACGAAATTCGACTGCGGTTTCTGCATCAAATAACACATCTTCTATGATAACTTTTGAATCAGGCAGCAGTGGTAGAAGGTTTTTGAGTAAAAATGCATCTTCTCCCATGAACTCGATGTCGGTATCATCTAAATGCAATTCGTTCACCAAAAGATGCATCAATGCATTCAAAAATGTTAGATTCATGACGCCCAGGGATGGGGTAGCACATGTTAAATCAATCAATTGTGTCAAATTTACGATTAACGACACATTTCCCTGGGAACCAGAACCGTCCTCTGTAGTATAATCCGACATATTTATAATTTCTGCTTATATATAATATTATATTAAAATTATTATATTATGTATAAGTGTAACAAAATAAGACGAGATTGCATGGATTGCTTTATTTTCTGAAAATTTCGATATATTTTTTAGGTAAATTGTTATCAATTTAATTTGAAGTAGATTGCCAAGGAACACTTGTCCATTCTAATTTATTATTATTTGGCGGGTGAAAGTGGTCCTAGACTGATGTCATTTGTATCAAAATATGTGTCGTTTATGTGCTCAAATATTTCTGTTAAATCATCCGCGTATTTAAAAATTTGTTCATCTCGTGTGGTTTTCGTATGAATTCCTCCACAGTTTCGCGGTCGTTTGATTGATTTGTTAGCTTTAATTTGTAACTTTTTTTCACTATTGTTTTGAACATCACACGATTTTTGACATGGAAAAATGACTGTATGGTATCCAGTAGTGGTTTTTTGACACTGAATTTGGTTGAGTTTGTGGGTCACTTTGTCCACACATGCTAAATATCTGGTTACCTCCAAAAAATGTTTATCAATCCATTCTTTAAGTGGAACAACCTCTTTTTGATCTAATTTAGTTTCCATGATTTGATAGGCTATTTTCTTAATTTGATTTAATTGTTGGTGGCCTTTGTCTGTTTGCTGATTAAGAAGCTGATGTTCCATAACCGTGTGAGTTCTGAAGTTATCTATATGATTCTGCATTTCTTCCAATAAACTCTCGGACCATTTGCATGTATCCTTTAAAATAAGAGAATTGCGTTCCTCTATCAGTATTTCATTCCACAGTGGATTTGGACACTTGAAGAATTTCGATAAGTTCGTTGTAAACTCTTTATCGTAACAAGTACATTTCAATTTTTCACGTAATTTATCAATTAATTTTGCCATCAAATTATCCATTAGAGTTTGTTCAAATGTATCTGCGTTTGAACCGTCAATACCGAGTATCTGTTCTACAGCCCTTAAGCGGTTCATAAAATCCGATAGCATGCCAGCTTTGTCCAAAATATCATTTTGAAGCCGATTGGTAAAAGTTCGCAGTAATGCAGTCAGTGCAGATACGGTATTTTCAATGGCATCTACACGTTTTGTCATATTCAATAGGTTCCACATTTTTGTGATGGCGCCGTCCCCCTTCAAATCCTCATCATCAATAGGAGTGGGTGTGAGTACATCCGAATCAGTGATTCCTGCAAACGCGTCCATTATTGCTTGCGGTATTTCAAATCCAGCTGCTAAGCTAAATTTGCGTTTGGTTTCTGTCAAATCGGATAAAGCTCGTTTAATTAAAACCCGCTTGGGCTCCCGCGTTATACTTTCTTCTTCAACTGATCCAGTTTCCAACGACGAGGAGGTGCTGGCTAAGTAACTGGATGATTTGTTGTCACTTAATACTTCGACAATATCAATGTCATCTTTTGGCAATAATGGCATCATTTTAGACACTATGACGCCATCCTCGCCGCGAAAGTAGACCTGCATATCATCGATGTTTAGCTCTTTGCTAAAGACGTGCAAAAGAACGTGTAGAACGTGCAAATTTAAAACGCCCATGGGTACAGCAAAAGCTAAGTCAATTATTTGGTGAATGTTTAATGTGATTCGACTGTCTGACATTTGCTGTTGTGGAGTTGTGGTTGGAGCTGAGGATTCCATGTTTGAAAATTGAATTAATTTTGAAACAATGCTCTGATATTTCCAACGATGTCATTCATTCAATATTTTGTTTATGAAGGTAACTAAATTATTTTCTTCCCTTTTTTGTGTAAAAAGTATTTGTACAACAAAAATTTGCAGACATTCATTCTGTCATTCAAATAGGCACAACGTTGAATTTTGTGTAACCATCTTAATGAATACTATAATTATTAATCTGTCTTTCTAGGAAATCAGTTGTTTAAATTAGTAAATTAAATATTTATTGTGCTAACACTTAAACGCTTATCAATTTATCAGGTCATTGGATATCAATTTCGTTAGGCTTTTCGTGGAATTTCAATTGAAATTGCATTCACAAAAGCTGATGCTTATAAAGTTTTGAAACTCTTTATCGATGTAACACTTTGTATAGCTGAATATATATCCGAGCGGCTTTTGTGCTTCAAACCGTATGTGTAGCATTGATAAACTTTAGCATCGATTTTTTAAGTGGTTTAGTATGTATTTCTATGCATTTGGCGATTAATTGCATTTACATGCAATTGTATAGAAATCAATTTATCCGGATTAACCATTTCATGTTTGAATTTAAACACATTTTTAGATAAGGAATTCAAATAAATTATTGTTATAGTTTCAATTTAATATAAATTTGCCATATTATTTGAAAACTGCGGTCGAACTCGACCAACAACTGAAAATTGGCATGCAAATACGCTTGATGATTTTACATTTGGTAATATGTACATAAATTAAATTTATAATATTTATCTCAATTACTGCTAGTTAATGTTTTTTTTTCAAAAAATAAAGGGCTTCTTAAAATAAATTTTGAAAAATTGCAGTATTTAAACAAATAGACAAGCCTAGCGCTGATCTTATGTGAGCTTTTATTTAAAGTACATAATTTAAAAGACTGCTAGGAGAGAGAGTTGATAAGTACCGACAAATTTTCGCCTAAATCGATACATCTGAAGATTAAAGTCTGCTTGTTGGAGTTTTTACAATTCTTTATGCTCTGCAGGGTGCTTAAGCACATATGCCCATTTAAAAGTGAATATGGTATATGGCGAGTTTTCCGCTCTTTTATTTCAATACTCGTAATTAACTCGCAATTCACATTGTTTATTCCCAAGGTTTGCTTCCAAACAATATAATTAAAACGTGTACCAGTTCAAGTGCACAAACCTTACCGTTGTGGCTATTTGCACAAGTACACTGATGGGGTATTAAACATCAATCGACATGTGGCGTGGGTGGGAATACGACATGCATTATGCGTGCGGATGACACATGCAAATACATGCAATATGTAACGTAACATGTTTAGTGTTTACATTACATATTTTTCTTAGGCACACAAATGAACGTGATGTGTAACGACGAACGTGTTGGTTGCGATAGCCGCGCATTGTTTCTGCGAACGGACAACGGACAAAATCATCTCAAGTAGCATTTTCATTAGGTTCGCTAATTTCATGACTCGATGGCTTTCTAATTTGTTTTTTGCCTCTACCTATTGACTTTTTTTCTCATGTCTTTCTTTCATTCTTTTTTACCTCTTTCTTTTTTGTTTGCATGCGACATTAACTTATAAATATAACTATAATTTTTTAGTTGGTGAATGTAACCTTGAATGTTATGCCAACATAATTTTCTTGGATGCGTGACTATTGACTTAGGAGCTTTGGTCGTGGGTATGTGAGCATCGAGCACACTAGACGGCAGACGAATGGGTAATATTTGTGTTAAGAGCTTATCAAATAGTTTTTGTGCGAACGAATTTTATGAACCGTGTTATGATTGCAGTTTTCGAAGGTTGGTTTTATGTATATTTGTTAGATTACTAGCAAATTCACTACCGTGAGTTGATAGTTGATTTTATTTTCCTTACTTTTTCTTTAGATCACACGAAATTAATAAAAACTAATGGAACAATTATATGCTACAGCAATTCTGTTTAATATTTTATTTATTTCTTGTTAATTGAATTCAACCTATACTTATAATAGAAGGAGCTTTTATTTGTAAAGAAAGTACTGCAGACAAAAAAACTCAAAAATGTTGATTGGGTGCTCGTTTCATTAGATGAAGTAATTTATTTAATTACGAAGATTCTGCAAAAAGTTTTTGCACACTAACTCTCTCAACGAGTATGTGAAATGTTTTCATCTCGGCTTGAAATGTCTTTTTGCAGTGAACATTAAATTCCAAAAGGGAAGCTTTTATAAATTCCACATATTACAGTAAACTCGATAATCTCAACGTATTTTTTCTAAGGATGGCCGCATTCAATTCCATTACGGAAATGAAACTGTTCATAAAGTACTTGATATGAATATATTTAAAATCCATAAATCTGAGCGCACATTTCCGCTGTTATTTAACTATAAATATCGAATCAATTTAGCTTGAAATGACCAAATAATTGTAATTTACCAAGAAATCACATATATGGAATGGCTACTCAGTACACACATCTTACTAATCGTAGACGCACTGACAAGCTCATCACGTACCAGAAAAATTCTTCCAAATATGGTGACTCCTAAACCAGTTTCGATACAAATTGGTTTCATGTTCAAAGATTATTGTTCAATCAACCGCCAGCTGAACTTCAGTTAGCGTAAGAAACAATATACTATATGGCTCATTCAGTGGAAGGGATTCACTTCACAAAATGTAAGAATATATAATGTACAGATATACTAGTCACGTTAAATACATATTTATATGGAAACACGATAAAAGACCATCCAGCAGCACGTTAAGAAGATGCTGCAAGTCTGCAACTAAATATCTTCCTACTCCTTAATTGCAAATTAATGTTGAATGGATGGATGTATCGGAAGTGCATCGCAATAATTTCTCTTTCGATTACTTTCTTTGGTTTCGTGTATTTTTTTTTTTAACGTGCTCGTCGTTTTGTTGATGCACATTCTCCGTGTATTTCTGTTGCCTGGTTCTCTCTTAGTTTTGGTTTTGTGTGTTTCTGTGCTTTTTATTTCTTTTGTTTAAGTTTTGTGTCTTCTCCCATAGCTTGAGAATCCATTTTAAATGAGCGTT
>JANSTS010008824.1:35485-50027 GCA_026546915.1 Sylvicola fuscatus | reverse complement strand
TGAGCGTTAAACGATCCATGGAAACGAGCTATTTTTATCATCTCAATTGGCTTTGTAATAAACTCTTGACACAGCGAGGCGTTTACTTATGTCACACCGCATCGCACTGTCTCATGTACGAACCACCTACTTAATCCAAGGTATATTTGAATAACAATCTTTAAAATGAAGCTAGCTAATTTATTTATCTCGAGTGTTGCATCTAACCCTCCTTAAATAAATGCCACAATAATAGTCTACACGACAATTCGAAGAATATAAGGAAGAAGAAACCTGTAAAAAGAAGACGCATGCAACTTACCTACGAGTGAAAGGTTATTATTACACTGACCGGTTTTCTTTCAAGCAGTGTCCGTTCAGAGATTGTTCAATTAAATAATCGTAATTTCTACAAATATATTTGTGAACTTTTATGCGGCAAAATTGTACGGAGAATGTATTGAATGTCTGATGTCTGTACATAAACACGCAATTAATATGAGTGTTACTTTGTAATCTATTCACAGGCGAAATCGGAAAAATTATTTATTGATCAAAATGAATTTTGTATGATTCAAAGTCGTACACTTTTTACGATTTTTGTATATTTGAGTTTCCACGCCTATTTATTTGTGGGTGCAAGAATGCCTGATTGATGTGCATGTGAATGTCAAATATCCTCAGTAATCCATAAAAAATCCAATAAAATTCACGTTTACACGTACCTACCTACTTGTGTGGGGTAAAGTAAGGCGAAAAATAATCGCAAAAAAACCCGTTGGCTGCTCGTTTGTACTCGCTTTTATGGGCGGAAATAAAAATGCACATGGCAGTATTAAAACGGAATACAAATTCGACATAAACTTCACGATGCCAACTGCCGCCTGAAAGACTTGATACTGCAGTTTAACCATTTCTACATTCTTTTGATACATTTATTTGCACTTTAGTTACTAAAACTCTGTGCAGATAAAAATATAGGAATTTCATTAAGAATATAATATTATATGGTACATATATTTCATATTCCGATAAGAGTGTATTAAATTCGCCTGCTGCACTTTTAAATCATACATTTTTTAATCTGAGTTACACTTTACAGTGACAGGACAAATTCAGAATAGCTTTTACAAACACATTTCCCTAAACTACTTAAAAGCACACTTTATGCATTGCTTTCTTTGGAGACATCCGCACATACGGAAGCAGAGCTGAAATTCAATTTAAACTCTAAATTGTGTATTTAAATTAAGCTCGTCTGCTGTCACTCCCATGCGACACAACTGACTAAATAAAATAAAAAACAAGCAACAAAACAAACATTTTATACGATAGTACAGACTCGCGTACTGAAAACCTTGCCATTTTGGCAATAAAAACCACCACAAAAATTTGCACGCGGTGCCGTTAAGTGAAGGTACAAATGTTTCTAAAAGCACAACTCTCGTATATCAATGATCACTTCGTGTATGGCATTTTTAATAAAAAAAATGTTTATTAGCTACGAGTAGCAGCCTTTTCTTCTGCACGTACATACGTGTACTACCCACAAATTGGGCATTACTTTCTTTTTCAGTGGCCATTGAAGAAGAACAGTCGATGACGCTGGCATTTACCAAATTTAACCGCAAAGCTTTGCTTGTTGTATTTGTGCGCTGTACTCAGGCTCATCTGATTCCATAAATTCTTGTAATCAAATTATTTCAACAGCCTTGGAGCTACGTGCATGCAACTTACACATTTTTCACATATCGTGAGCGCAGATGAGCAAAGAAGTGCTAAAAGCACGTTCCACGGATGCTGTTAACTGTATATGTATATTTAAATGCTCACAGTATACAAATCATATGTATAATGTATATTCCGGGTGAATACGAGTGTTAACATATGTTCGCAAATACATAAGCATCGCTTTAGAGATAAATGGTACCGTTGGATGAATTATGCACCAGCAGTTTGATGCAAGTGAGGTGATCTCCTATCACCGCCAGTCGCCAGTCGAAAAGTCATAAATAGATTATATAAAGTGTATTTACAAAATTGTATGCAACGGACTGAACACACAAACGCCTCACTTTGTGAATTAAGTGTAATGGCGAGAAGTGTTAACTTACTTAATTGTCTAACCGATGCGCTAATATAGTGCTGCATGTATGTCGGTAATTTACATGTTTCGTATAAATGAGCAAAGAGCGCTTTAGTTGTTTTTTTTTTAAACAGAGTGCTTCTATGATTTGAATCATTGTAGGATTTTGTTTTGATTCCCAAAATCTTATAATGCATTTAAATAAGTATTAGCTGCGCGTCTTAAGATATATGTCAAAAAAACCTTGCTTCTTGCTTCGACTTCCATATTGAGGAATGTAGAGTCTGGACTAGATTAAGGTGAATGTCCTCCATTAAGCACATTACGTCATTACACTCTCATGCAGCTTTTATGAAGCTCGGTCACAATACCGATTTTCTATACACTTTTCTTCGGTCTTTGTTCTTCAAACTTTACATGTATTCATGTTTACGGCTGATCCGTCCGAGAATCCAAAATACACATGAGAGTGAGATAAGTGAGAACAGATTTCAAAAAATTCTCGTCTTGTTATAGCTTCTCCTTCGTCTTTTAATCCACATTCATACTTTCACCTTTTAGTACATTTGACTGTGGCCATGAAAATGAACTTTCGATTTTATGTTGTTGTTTTTCGTATAGATTTATTTTTCAACGAGCATTGTGGTCATTGTAAATTAAAGGCCCGTGCAAAAAACATTTATTCATTTACTAAAATCGATTGTATTTTCTATGAAAAGGAGATAATGAAAATTTTAAAAATAGCTACGAGTATGAACTTTTAGCTATTGCGTTTTAAAATAAATTAATTATTGTTGGTTTACATTATTGGAACATGTGTAAAGATGTAGGAAAACATATATGTGAACTTTTTTCAGGCTATTTTAATAACTAATTACTAAACGAATTTACGTGTAAACATAGTTTAATCGATTTTTTATACTTTAAGATAGAAAAAGTCTCTAGATTGTTAAATGTTTATAATGTTTTTTATATCAAGGAAACGAATAAATCCGGTTTAAAATTTCGTTCGTGTCTTTCATTAGTTTTGGTCCTAAGATGAATTCTTACACATTTCACTTTGGACTCGGCTCATGGATAATGAAAACGCATTTCCATTGTACTCTTAATATGGATATTTTGCCTAGAGCGGTTCAAGAATATTGAGATAACATTTTCCAGAATATTAAAGGTACTCTAATGGAATTTTTAATATTAATGAATACCGTCGTAGGCTCATTGTTCGGAAAACGGTATATAAAAGAAAGGTATTATGGTAAAATAATATACACGTGACGTCTAGTGATATTTCTTTATCTATTTAAATTTACTCAATTAATTAGAATTAATTGAAGATTGTTTTATATTTTCTCTAATTAGACTCCCCACTAATTAATGACTTCATAACTGGCACTATGGCCCATGGATTAGAGCGCGTGTTTCATTTACGTTTTCGTGTAAGATGCTCCAAAGTTCCGCTTTGTTTTCAATTATGTTGTTGTTGTCGGGAACTTCTCATCTCTAAAAATGTTATAATAAGAAGAGAAATTACCAACTACCCAAAACCGACACATCAAGATGAAAACCAGTCACTACTTTATTTTTTATTGGCCTTGTGATAATTGCACAAAAATGAGACGCTTTTAATCTTTGGAGAGAGCTATTACGAGGAAATTCCTTCTTATTTGTGAAGACGCGCGGTGTGTTTAAAATAAGACTTTGTGTTGCTTTACACTATAACTGGATGCATAAATATTTTAATGGATGATAAATGACAGATGAACTTCTTCAATTTTGTTCCGGTCAACTTACATCTATAAGTATGTGTAAGTGGAGGATGTCGCTTTGTGTACAATATTACGTGGCTTCTGAAGGCGCTCTTAAAACCCCCGCTTCGCTATAATCTTTGAAACTAATGATCATATCTCCGCTGTGAATGTAAATTTTCCGCGCTTGTTTAGACATACAATTCAGATGCATCAGACATTCGGCGAAAGGAAACTTACCTTTTTGTAAAGAATGGAAAGTGCATCAACAATTTTACATGCGCATAAATAAATATATGTACAATACTTACACCAAAAACATTTCTTGTCTCCTGTGGATGGTCTTTTAAAATGAATGTCTACAAATTCATTTGAACATTAGGATATTGGATGACGACACTCGTTTATGTATAAGTAGATAATATTTATCTCAAACGATTTTATCTTAAATAAATTCTAATGCAATAATGAACCGGAGGTTATATACTCTGTAATTGTATTACTTTAGACAGATATTTTTGTAAAGATGTGTTGGTGTATATTTTCTCTTGAGTATGTATCGCATTTGGTCAGTTTTTTGCACTAATTTCTGAATAAGCCCTTTCACTTTTGTACACATCATACCGTATGTCTGTCATCATCCGAAAACCTGGCACCATACCAAATGGCGATTGAGACCGCAAAATACCGACTAACTGAATCCGCAAGCACCTCTTCAGTGTATTTTAACTCTTAAGTGTAGGTAAGTCTCTTCAGAGCTTTTGTCCATTATCCGAATTAGTTTTATGCTGCGTTGCAGAGTGCAAGGCCACTCGAACTGCAGTAAATGTCTTCACCTCCTTGTAAATTGTATATATACTAAGAATTATTAATTGAATATCAAAATGACACGCATTTTAGGGAGAAATGTTCGAATTAAAAAGAAAATACAAGAAATATCCAATGTATAATAATCACACAATGTATGAATGTACAAATTCTGTGTTATGTCTTTTGCATCATGTATGCACGTCTGCGGCTTTAATGTCGGCGCGTCTTCCTGAAGTTGACGTGACATGTATCTTATGTGTTGTGCCTGCTTGTTCCAAAAGGGAAGCGAATGACTTGTTGACTGTAACATGCCGCAGTGTACGAGTACATGGCGTAATGTACTCGTCGTGATTATTCTTTCGCGAGCATGAACACGCGGACATGGCAGTCATACGCACAACGCAACGCAGCGGAACGCTTCAACACATATTGATAACAACGTGTTACCCTCGACCTCAACGCGCTGCTATTACCAATTATACCATGACGCTTGCGAGTTGCGAGTTCGTGGTGGCATGGCATGGATTGGCGGTTGTATAACATTCGTCACATCTATTATGTGAGTAATAACGTGGCGATTATAATTATGCTAATATGTAATGTTGTATTTATTGTGCAAGCAGTCTCATATGGATGGACCAAAGAATTTATGGAAATGGGACGAATTCGTTTGATGCCAAACGGAATGCGAAGAAAAGTTTTTTATATCATTGAAAACTTGCTTAATTAAATATTTATGAATTCAAAGAGAATTCGCAAAACGATTCACAAACAGCATGAAACGAGAAATATTTGATGTATCCATCACTAAAGATATTTACGTTTTTTTTCTCAATAAGCTGTAGATGGTTGATAGTGTCTGTGGGCTCCGTTCTGTCTGCGGATTTATAATCTTTCTTTCAAGCTCGCAGTCAATGGTTTAAGGACGCGACCAAATTTAAATAATTTTGTGCGAAATACACACCTAATTAGCCGTGACCTAATCTTCTTGGTGTGAGTGACATTGGGATACCGGAAGCTTCTGTATTTTTTATTCATTTGAATTTAAATTAGGATATGGTTTGTTTATCATCTACGAACGGGGTGTAAGCTCCGATTTTCGTTTATGTTGTCTCGTTTGGAAAATCTGGCAAATTATCATGTTTTATGATTAATCTGTGGGGGAACTTTCTGCAAATATTATTATTGTAAATTTTGAAATTTAAATGATTTATTATGACTCATGATTTGTGACAAAAGGGTTGCTAAATATGCAGTATTTCTTAGTATTATTATGTAAACTTACTTCTTTCAATATAAGCAATATTGGAGTTTGCTTGTATAATTTGTTTCGCAATACGAATTTCCATGGTAGAGAGCTTTTTTTGTTAATTTCAAGGAATTTAAATAAGTTTCAATAAACAAATAAGATAAAAAACAAATTGTTTTCAATTTATTCATAACTTTCTGGTGAAGGTCAAGCTTCTCAAAAACAAGATAAGGGTTAACAAATGTCATGACGTGCCATTGAATTCCATACGGAATGCCTTTTGTGGATTCACACAAAATTATCATATTTTCGCCATAGATGTGGTTTCTTACCATCTCTATGCTTACTTAATAACTTATATTACTTATGTGCGCATGCAAATGCTTTGAAATTAATAAATCAGGTCACGCTATATTTCATTGTAAGGCGAATCCCGTGTCAACTTGATTTTGGATTTACCTACCTATTCATTTTTGTTTATGTAACTGACGTACTTTTCCTTCTATACACAAAAACCATCTCAGCTCGATCTTTAAACACTTGACCACTTGACTCTGAGCGTATTGATCCCTCCATCATTAAGTATTGCCTTTTTCGGATCTCAACCATGTTTGCACTCAACTTTTCAAATGTTATGCTACTTTTTTTTTGTTGTTAAATCGAACTTCCTTTAAAAGTCCGAATCATTGAAATAATAATAATAACAAACAGCCGACATGTTGAATTTGAATAGCTGAAAAGCTGAACATGAGAATGTAAAAGTGAATTTCCTGTCTTAAGATTTCATTTAACTACTATGCGTTGCGTTGGTTAGCCATTGTCGGGTACATAACGCGTACGTTATGCAAATCTTCACATAAACTGGATGGGAAGATCCATTAAATTCGTACCTCACCAAGAGTGAGTGTCTGGTTTAATTGTAGCAGCTCGATCTTTCCATCTCCTGTGGTCTACTTTTATGTATTTATTTGAGTGGTTGGTTGTTGGTTAAAGGTTTCCTCCGAAAGCTTTTCTCTGGCTTTTAGTTGTGCGCGCATCTGGTGTGAAAATGAAAACGTAATTAATGTTCCATACATTTAGACGGAAAAGTATATACTTTTACTGATTCGTTTTACTGTCTTTTTATTTTATTATATAATGGTTTTCTCGTGTGCATCCGTCGCGACTCTTCTTGATGGAAATGCCGTGTATGCACACTCATAAATCTCTGTGATATTTTGTGTAATGTTGTCGAACTGTCGCATCACTATGCTAGTTTATCGCTAATCCCATTTGAATGTAACAGTTATATTGCAAGTGCAATTTGAAGTGTAAACGTAATGCTTTCATATTGGAGCGTCAAACAAATTTTAGTTTTTTATGTGAAACTTCATACATTTGCTATGACCCTTTTCTGTTACCACACGTAAACTTTTAATTAATTAGGGGTTTTATAGAATTACCATAAAACATGATTGAATTTACATACTAATAAAACCCACAATCAATTGATCATTTCTTTAGTATTAACATTTTTGAAATGTATTTCGATAATTATATGTATGCTGATGAGATACGCGCCACATCAATTATGCTTATTTATATAAATTATCTTAGATAAACGTTTTTATGTATCTTCTATCTATGACTGCTACTGCAGTGTTTTTATTTAATTGAATTACAGTTGTATATTTGTAATATTGCCTTATCGCTTTACAAATTACACAAACTCGTGGAAGCCAACATAAAAAACACTCGATAGGGAGAGCCGGCTCGGCGCAAGATTTCATATATATCCAATTTCTAGGTCTGTTCTTAAGCAAAGAAAAAATATCTTTAAGTTTTACAATTTAAACGGCTGAGACTTGAAAAATTTGACATACGTCAAAAGTCGTGTTTTTCGAGATAGTAAAAAAAAAATCTCAGAGACCTTGGGAAAAATAAAAATTACCTTTATAGATAATTTGATTTTACACAATAGACTAAACTGTGAAAAAGAACGGTATATCCGTTTACGAGATATTCGTGTGTCAAACGAACGGAAGGACGGACAAGACCAGACAATTTTTGTAGGCATTAACATTTTTGAGATCAGATTAATCAACACCTCTTTATGTGCACATATAAACGCATATACGAGCATATACACAAATCATTCATTATGCGATTTAATTGCAATTATGAGCAAGATTATTTTGATTGCTCACTACTATATATAGGCGGCCGTGAGCTAATTTACCCTAAATAACATCTCGAAGATACTCAATCAAAATTCGGCTGCTGGCAATATGAGTTCGTCATTTTAATAGGTGAAAAAATTTATTAAAATTATCTATAAAAAGGAATCTGTAAACGTGCTCTTCTATTTTAGACATTGAATACTTGTGTTGAAATAGTTTAGACTACATTTCTATAGTTTTTCAGTTGCAGTTGAGGTAATTTTTATTTTCGCTCTCACCTTTGTTGAATCCACGAAATTTTTTTTATGGACCTGTGAAGAGTATTTGTCCTATGATGTTTATGCAATTACCTGTCGTTTGAAACTTGATTGCCATTTTCATTTCGGTAGATTATCATCAGTCAGCACATCAATTGTGCAACGATTATGAAGATTGATGGATGGAAGATGCGTGATGATCGAGCAGTAAATATTTAGCGAGTTTTTAGGGGAGAGTAGGAATTAAATATATTAAATAAATATATTAATTGTTTTAATTTAATCGTAATTTATTTTGTAACAATAGTTACTGTTCCTTAAGTTATTAAATAATATAAACCAATTACAAAACATATCAATGTTCTTTACCCCCACATTGACCTAAAGGCCATACAAATGTTATTCGATCAGACAATCTGAAAATCTTATACAAAATATTTTAAGTGTGACAACAATCGTTTGAGCTAGTTGACTTTACCGCTACTTTTACTAAGGACGGTCTTGCATTACTTGCGTTTGTTTAAAGATGGTGTGACAGTCACAAGATGATGAAAATTGATGATCATTCGGATGGACAATGATGGATATACCTTCCAGAGTAATTCCTCAAATGAAAGTTTTCATTTTTCATATAAAAGAAAATATTACCCAAATGTATAAATTTATTCATTTGAGCAACCAACTATTAATTTAGCTTTAGCCGTGTGAGAAACTTAGTAAGTGGTTTCAATGACTTTGTCTTGTGACCATATAGATAACTGCTTTTGACATCAGAAATTAATTTACCAATTTTATGCAAGTAGAAGATTGTTGGAAACATGATGTATCAAATAATATCAAGCCAAAATTATATGATATAATATTAAGTTGACGTAAGAAATATATGTTTATGTATAATTCAGTCGCTCTTGTTTTGGTCAGCATATTATGAAAATATTGTAGTACTCGAATTATTTTTATACTTTCAATTGTTGAAATTCCTCTTTCATGGACGTCCAGCTCATCGTGGCTGGTCATATAAATACCGCGCCGATGATGATGACAAAATGGGATGTGAACGTTTGAATGTTTAAGCAACTGCAGGGAGGTTGGTTCTGAGGGTTGAAAGATTAATCATTGTTGTGAGAAATTCAAAATTGAACTCATTAATGTTGTTAATTAATATTTTTTAGAATCATTGATCGCATATCGCACTAACAAAAAACTACAATTTAACAGAAATTTCGAATAAAATCTAGTGCAACTACAATACTCTTCGCTGTGCTTGTATGTTAGACATGTTTTTTCGTTTCATAAAATCACGAAAGAGATTGCTTGATTCAGATCTCATCGACTCGAAGCGACTCGGCGCGGCGCATCAATTTAAACCGCGTTCGTCTTGCATAGGAGTTTAATTAACTAGATCTTCGTGTACACGCATCTAAAACTGTTTGCGAATAGTATGTCAAGGCAAAATCGACAGTTTTTGTTGTTTCATTTAACGCATCATATATGTACATACATACATGTTCCTAACGTGAATCGTTATTTCACCAATTTTTATCTGCTCCACTAATTAGCAAACAATTAATTTCGAAATTACGAAAGTATATTAATTTAAGGTATATTTAACGTGCGGTAGTGATTACAATCACTTTTTGCGAGTCTGAATGCTCAGCTATCAATTCGAAGACATCTGCGGTTTCAACTCTTAACGGTATACAACTGGTCAGCCCACTTGACATCGAATTCTACTACATTGATGCATAAGTGTGACATGCCTTGTAACATAATTATTTGATTTATGCTCCATGACCGCTTGAGGACATATCGTGGCAGCTATCGCTTCAAGAGATATTAAATAAAATTATAGTACTACGAGTATTGCCAACGAATATTCTTTTTTATTTACTGTATATTGGTAACAATAAGGCTTCAGCTTTAGGGCACTATTACTCGTATAAAGACGTTCCTATTGATGTCAAATACTAATGCCTTATATCTATAAAACCGACTTTAATTATTATGAGGATGACTTACATAAACTATATTCAGTGTCTATACACAATATATTATGACGTTCTTTTTACCACATACCATATACCTTCATTTAGATTTTTTTGTGGCCAACATTTAAAGTTGTGAGGAAATTCGTAACTTGTAGTATACTTCTTGCACTGATGATTAGACATTTTACATATTTCTGCAGCAGACTATTAAATGCTCGTTGTCATTAATTTAATTTTATATTTAAACACATCTTATGTCGTGCTCGTTGCATAAAGCACCGTGAAGATACCCGGAGGCTTGTGGCTAGTATTACTCGTAGTTTAATCATCATTGACTTAACTACTATTTTTTTCGATTTTAATTTAAAATGTTTATTCATTTTGCTTTTTTAATAAATAAATATTACAATAAATGTTATATCATATTTATGACGATTGTTACATTTATGTTCAAATTATTATTAATTTAAAAATTTATTTTAGACTAAAGTAAAGTTCGTCTTGTAACAGAATGATGTTGTCGACTTGTCTATATATGAAGTTTTAGCGAAAATCGTAAAAGCGTTTTATTAAAGCTATCCACAGCGCCAAGCAGTAACAACCGCACGTGATGATGTTTAAGCGTTAAAATACACGAGTTGAAGATGCACCGTGTCTTTTATACATAATCGAAGAAGATAAGGAAGATAAATTGTTTTTTGAACACATTCAAAGTTGCAAACTGGAAATCACTGAATTCGCTTTATTCGAAAGTTCAACACACAGAAGTTTTTTTTTTCTTGCCTTGATAGTACAGTGGATGAATAAAGCTTAACTTGTTTTAGTTAAACGTGTTTCTAAAACTTTCCTGTATTAGGGACATTTTGAAGATGTCTTGACTCTAATATATTGCTTTTCTCTCATAAGTTACAACTCTCGAAGCATTCTCAATAAAGGAAAAAAAATTATTAATATTTTTCGAACGCGTTTGAGTTTTGGTATAATAAAATAATAATTGACTATAGTTATTCTCTAAAAAAGTTGAGAGGTGATATTTTAAATAGAAATACTTGTTCGAATTATGCGTAAAACAAATAATCACATAAATCTTGTAAAATTGTGCACACATGCTACAACGTCGACGATAAAGAATTTCGCTTTTCATAACATACTTGGCATTTTCTATTGCACCTAGTCTGGAAGATTGGATGCGCTGTACTTTGTCGTGCCAATGTAGCCCAGGAAATCGCACTACAACTATCTAAACGGCCAGTTATTATAATTATAGTTACAGTGCTAAAGCTTGACAGATAATAAGAAAATTTCGCGCATATGTACATCTTGGCATTCCGCCTGTGGTGACTAACTATTTGCAAATTACTTGATTGTTGCTGAATTGGAAAGTATTGTCGCACCAAATCGTATACACAAGTAAACGGACCCTCACGAGCGCCTCAAAGATGGCATCAGCAATGTATTACAAGTGTTTGGCAAACAAAATGCAGCGGTTATACATATTTTATTATGCATACTTCTTTCAAAAAAAAAAAAAACAAAAAAAAACATTGTTCCACGAAAATATTCACGAAATCTCAAGAAACAACAAAGAAATTATGAAAAAAAAAAATAAACGAAAACCACCAAACTATAAATAAATCACAATTCATGATGGGAAATTTGTATGATGGTACAGCGACTAGCAATTTTCACATGCGGTTTATTAGATAACCGAACGCAAGAATTACTGAGACCTTGGATTATAAGCGACTGGCGAGAGCTCTTCATCTCTAAAATAATAATTGTGTATTTCTACAGCCATTGCTTTCGTTTAGATGCATCTTTTCCACTCCGCTGATTTAATGTGATTCACTTCATTGTGTTATTGCCGCCCGCTTAAGCTAACACTGCTCCTAATTTCTCGGACTATTACGCGTATGCGGTAATTTCACAACCGCAAGTAATTTATTTGGTTGGCGGAAAGAAAGGTCTGCTCACTTTTGTACCCGACAATTACAAGATGCACTATCAAATTTTGAATTGGTTAATTTTATGTGAGTGGTCAAGTGGCTCTTGTTATTATGCTCATGTCGACAGTCGAGTTTGTGTGGCAGGGAATAAAAAAACTTTCAATTTCGGTGACTTGTATGTTTCACATATTCACCTGAATTTGTTCTCTACACTTATGTTACTGCCAAAGTGAATTGCAAAATGAAAGGCATATGTTTTTTTTAGAGTTGGCCAAAACAGCATTAAGGGCTACATGGATATTTAAAAAAGAAGTTTTCTCCAAGAAACAGGAAACTTTGCAGGAAAATTACATAACACCTACTTCAATGCTTATCATTTTCATTTATTTACAATTATGATAAATTTCGTAACGTTGGAATAAATCATAAAATGCCGTTAACTATATTTGTTAATTACTTGAAAGAATTGATTTGCATCTTCCATTAACTTGTCATGTTAAAAAGACAGAGTGGAAACTTCTTGAGCTTTTACAAATATCTATTGGAAACTAAAAGTGAGATGCTCAATTACGTTGGTGTCCAAACACTTTTTTACGCCAATCTTTACGTTAGGACGTAGCTTCTGCACAGACACATTAACTTGTTGCAGTTCATGCACATGAGGATGTTATTGGTGTTCGTGGGGTCTTGGGAAGCTCTCATTGAGCTTTGGAAGCGCGCGCGTAAGGCAATTTCCATACACAATACAGACTTACGGTGAATATGCCCATTGCCATCACACCATCTTGCAGCCAGCGTCTGCAGTGGTTTGTGTTCGGCACTGTGATAATGTGACGTGTGCTTGCGCGATGGTGCGGGTAATGACTGTATACGATGGTGATGCCCATTGCTTTTGGACATTATTTTGCGCGGTGTGGATCATGTGCCCCCTCCTCGCTCCAATTGGGGCTTATAGTGTATCAAAGAAAAGTGTATGTAAAAGTCGGCTTGATGCCGACGCATAGAGAGAGACAGCGCGGGAAAATATAACAACAACACACAGAATTTATGGTGAAATGGGGACTGGGGAGGAAGAGATCGACGCAGAGAGGTGATGAAATTGGAAGAAACGAAAAAGCACAACAAGACTCCAGGTGAATGCTGTTGAAACTTTTGGTGCGTCTTTGTAGGTTTTCTGGCTATCTGGTTTTTGATATAAATTGAATCTCTTCACTGTAGATCGTCAGTCAACGAGTAGTATCATACCAAAAAACAATATATCGGAATATAATAGAAATATGAGAGCTTTCGTTTTGTTGTCTTGCTTGGCTTTGGCCGTCGCTCGTCCAGAAGCTGGATACTCATATAACCGTCCAGGCGGTAGCGGTGGTGCCATCAGCGGTGGCGGCCATGGCGGCAGTTTCGGTGGTTCCAGCGGCGGATTCGGCGGTGGATTCGGTGGCGGTTCCGGCTCTGGTGGATTTGGTGGATCAGGCTCCGGCGGATTTGGAGGTGTGTGTTTAGTATTAGCAACAAAAAAAAAAACAAATTCAACTAAAATGGATACAAAAAAGTGCCCTCTGGATATATGTACAAGTGCAAAAGTGCCAAAACACAATCGAAAAGAAAACAAGTGAACCACAAACAAAAAAAAGTGAAAGCCAAATTGAGGATATACTTTATACAATATCCGGGATTACCGTGAATGAAATCTGCAAAACACAACTGCATTCATTCATAAACTAATTAATTTGATTTGTAGCAACATAATATGGAATATAATTGAAAATTATTGTCTCTTAGGTTCTGGATCCGGTGGCGGATTCGGTGGAATCAGCGGCGGAGGCCATGGAGGTGGTGGCGGTGGAGGCGGTTTCGGTGGAGGATTCGGCGGTGGTTCCGGCGGTGGATTCGGCGGTGGATCCGGTGGTGGATTCGGAGGCGGTTCAGGCGGAGGATTCGGTGGATCTTCAGTTGTCCAAAAGCACATCTACGTCCATGTTCCACCACCAGATCAGGAGGAGGTCCACCAATCTCGTCCAATCCCAGTCGCTCAAGCCCAGAAGCACTACAAGATCATCTTCATTAAGGCTCCATCCCCACCTTCCTTCCAACAGCCAATCATCCCAGTCCAGCCACAAAACGAAGAGAAGACCCTCGTCTACGTTTTGGTCAAGAAACCAGAAGAGCAACCCGATATTGTTATCCCAACTGCTGCCCCAACACAACCCAGCAAACCAGAGGTTTACTTCATCAAGTACAAGACCCAAAAGGAGGGTGGCTCAATCGGCGGTGGAATCGGCGGAGGCATCGGTGGAGGCATCGGTGGAGGCATCGGTGGAGG